>VXBT01006402.1:605572-660559 GCA_013400235.1 Oriolus oriolus
AGCCGGGCGCACACGGCGGGACGCGGGGCCTCCTGCCCGCTAAGCGCCCGGCGCCATCGCCTCGCCCGACCGCCTGGCTGCCCCTCCGCCCGCCTCACCGCCGCCGGGCTCCGCGCAGCTCGGCCGCCGGCTCCTCCTCCTCCCCCGCCCTCCTGCCCGCTCAGGTGAGCGACCGGCAGCGCAGGGGGGCCGCGGCACCTCCTCGCAGCATCCGGCAGCGGCACCAACTCCGCCTCGCTCCCCTCCCCGCCTCTCCCCTCCTCCTCCTCCGCCTCCTCCCCCTGCCAGCCCCCGCCCCGCCGCAGGAAGCGCCAGGCGGTGCGGGCGGGCGCGGCAAACGCGGGCGGGCGGGCAGGCGCTGGTGTGGCACCAGCGGTGCTGTGGCTGCGGCTCCGTCACGGGCCCAACCTGGGTGGGGGCCGAGCGGGAGGGCGCCCTGGGCTGAAGTGAAGTGGGACCTCATAATCAACAAGAGGCAGGACCGATCTCTTCTCTGTGGTGACCAGTGGCAGGACCCGAGAGAACGGCCTGGAGCTCAGGGGAGGTTTAGGTTGGATATCAGGAAACGGTTCGTCACCCTGAGCGTGGCTGGGCACTGGAACAGGCTCCCAGGTCACAGCACCAGGCAGCCT
This sequence comes from Oriolus oriolus, assembly GCA_013400235.1. Lineage (NCBI taxonomy): Eukaryota > Metazoa > Chordata > Aves > Passeriformes > Corvidae > Oriolus > Oriolus oriolus. The sequence goes on from VXBT01006402.1 coordinate 606,205, forward strand.
GACAGAGCTCAGGAAGCCTTAGGACAATGCTCTCAGGCACATGGTGTGATCCTTGGGGCTGTCTTGTGCAGGGCCAGGAGTTGGACTCGACGGTCCTTGTGTGTCCCTTCCAACTCGGAATAGCCGGTGATTCTGTGGGACAGGTGTGATGCTTCGCCGAGGGGAGGGCGTGTCCCAGTGCCCCGGGGTCAGGGCCCGCCGGGGGAGCGGGCGTATCCCTCAGCCCGGCAGGATGGAGAAAGCCAGCGGGGCTCGGCGAGTCGGTGCCTGGAGAGCCCCAAACTCCTGCGTGTGGGCTGTTGGACAGAGCCCATGGAGTGCTGGGGCCGCTGATGTTGGCTAGTGGGTTGCCAGAGCTGTCCCTCGGTGGCTCTGGTTGTCTCTGGTTACCAGGAGCCTGAGGAAGGTCAGTGGAGCAGCCCTGCCTGCCTCTTGCGCAGCTTCAAGTCTGCAGTTCATGGACTCTCTGGAGGTTTGTAAAACCCTGTGTCAGCATCAGAGTGTCTGTGAAAATCAAACCATTTATTTGTGCACCTCAGCCAGCCCGCTAGCCTCCTTTACCCCCTTGAAGCTGAAATGGGATCAACAAGACTGTGGAGCACATCCCTCTGCTCATGTCCAACCAGCTCACAGTCCTTGAGCACTTAACCAGTGACCTCATGTGCTTAAAATTAGAACCATACACGCATTTTTTGTCTTTTAGAAGTTACTAGTGTTTACACAACAGCAGCATTTGCTATAAAACCAGCCAAACCCTTCACCAAATTCTAAAAATAATCTGTGAAAAGTGCAAAAAACGCCCCAGATTCCCCTGCACGAGAAGCAAAACAGTGGGTCTGAATTTCCACTGCAACATTTTGACAGATTTGTGTAGCTGAGACTGTAAACATCTTCATAAATTCTGTAAACACAATCCTTGTTCTGAAAGACCTTCCTTAGGAAAACACTTTGGAAGGCACTTCATGAGTTGTATGTCTGTCTTCAGGAAGCCCTTATGTGCTCATGAAAGAGCACTGACTGTTATACATTACTTATAGATAACATATATAAATGCATCTGTGTGTATAGGTAGACACACTAGTGGTGTATGTTTAACCCTGGCTGTATTAATTCTGGTGTCATTCAAGAGGTACCCCCAGCTCCTCAGCACTGGTCAGCACACAGTGGAGTTTTCCACATATTTGAGAAAATGGCTGATGCAGGCACAGGCAGACAACATCCCCATGTCGTAGGAGCAGTGTAACTGGGCTCTCTGCGCATTCAGCATCCTGTTGCTCTGAGCATGCATGATTTGTCAGTCTGGAAATGATAGAGGTTTCCAGCTCATCCTCAGACCAAAGCCTCCCAAATCCTGGCAAGGGCCTCTGCAAACTCCTAGCTCTCTCCTCACATAGCTGGAACTACTGACTGCAAGGGAAATTTTAGGGTCCTTCGTTTTACTGGGAACAAAATAATGCAAGATTGGGTTTACTTGAGGTAAACAGCCATGGTCTAGCCAGCATGCTGAAACAAGTTTGTTGACAAACTGGATATTAACCCAGTTTAGTTGCTTAGCTCATCAAAATGCACTCACTTTTATCCCAAGTAAGAACAAGACTGTGTCTAGGGCTCTGTGTGGGGCCTGACTCTGCAATCCTTACTTGGTCAAAACTCCCACTGATGCAAACCCATCCTGGTAAGGATTTGGATATGCACCTATGGTCGGAGAAGAAAGAAGTGTAAGCTCCAATTCCAATGTCTTCTAAATGTGTTTTATGGCACAATCAACTAAGGCAAAGCTTAGAGAGACTTCCTGCCTTACAATTTGAATAAGCTTTGGTCAGTATTTCGTAGGAAAATGTTGGTTCATCAGAAATTGAAAGTGTAATAATGTAATAATTCTTGTTATCTGAAGATCTGCTTTGCAATTGTTTTGGCCACGGTTGTTTCTGTTATCATCTTCTTTCATGTTAATGAGGTCAGTCATTCATTTAATAGCTCTGTTTAATTTTGTTGTGTTATTACTACAGGCTTCGTGTTTCCCCTAGGGGGGAAAATGTGGGGACGATGACTGAAGAGCTGCATGGCAGAGAAGGTGACCATAGAGGTGGTCCTGTCATAACTCAGTCACTCTCCAAAGAGACAAAGCAGGAGATAGGCAGTGGTCTGAGCACAAAAATGGCCTGGAAGGAGAATGCGTCGAACTGTGAGACCTGCAACTAAAATATGCAGAAAGTTATTGCTGCTTCAAGAAGCATTAAGTGCTGCTTGGTGCCCAGCATGAATTGTCCTTCATGTGGTATATTCAGTGAATGGCTTGAACTTTGACACTGAAAACGTGGATATTCCACCACCTTAACAGGACCCAAATCCCATCCACTACTGTAGTAGGGATTTCAGGCACTGACTTGAATGAAAGCTTTTCACACAATTTTCAAATTCAGTTCTCAACAGCGAAAAGGTGAGAGGTTCAGACGTAACACAGGAGCAGGTGACCACTGAGATGTGAATAAAACAGAGCAAAATCCTGCTCTTTATGGCCTTTCATTACACCAGGACATCCTACTGTGTGTGGAAAACTAAATGAAAGACCTGGCAAATATGAAAGAGTAAAATACCTCCAGCTGCATGCAATAAGGCTGCAATTGCATTATGAAGTCCTGAGGTCATTACAAACTACAGGTACAGGGCTCCATGGATTGTTTACTTTCATGAGGGACACCGGAAAAAATTACATGTACTCTGAATGCATGTAGACTTTGCAAATATGTTATTAGTTACAATCAAGATTCTGATTTTGCTGTAAGAATCATCAGGAAGTACAATCTTAGTGGAAAGTTAAGTAACTTATAATTTGCCCTAATACTTTAAACCTGTAAACAAATGAGCTTTCTTTTTAATAGCAAGCCATACTTGTGAATATTCTTGTCATGTGTATGCAGAAAACCTCCCCAAAATGTTTAAATACGTTTAACAGGCTAGAATTTGTCTCACGGTCAGTTGTACTGAAATTTAGTAGTTATTTTTGTGTCTTCACTTTTTCTGGTTAGCTGAAGATTTTTATTGTTTCGATGCCATTATGAAGAACTGCCCTGAGAATATCCATGTAAGAACTTCATATGAGATCAGTAAATAAAAGCAGCATTTGTCACTGATTCGCTTGGACATCTGGTAGAGGGATAATAAAATCACAGTACGACTTTACAGTTGCAGAACTTTCTTCCACATCCCCAAGGCCTCTACAATGGTATCGGAAAATCTACTCCAGAGAAGAGGGAACTATCTCTTAAACACGTGGGTTGCCAGTGGTCTGAAAAAGCTTGTAAGGGCAGTTCTGTCCCTGGTCATGAGTCTGATGGCCTGAAAAACCAGAAGGGTCTTGTAAACTGGTCCCACTATGTTAAAGATCTCTGCACTGGCTCTTAATAATCATTGCTAAAAATAGCTAGTTTTGATTGTTTCCTTCAGCTTTGATACCTCATCTTTCTTTTGATGCCCCCAGTCTCTTCAGCCACACAGCCAACTTCTTCCCACATCTGAAGAGTTTCAAAAAGGAAACTAGCAAGCCACTGTAGCACTGAGGTAGAACCACAATGAAACCTGGGGCAATGGCAGCTCTGTGAATTTCACCCCTTGTTTACTTGTGCTGCAGCATTTTTTGACTGTTGTGGCTTTCAGTAGTGGTTTCAAACTTACTTTTAAAAAAAAGGTTCATTTTCTTTCTTTCCTCTTTTCTGTTTTTTGTAGCTTGAGTTTAGATTAGTATCTTGGCAGAGGAGGTAAGGCTTGAATCATTTTCATGCATCAGCACTGACAATATCTTTTTTGCTATTCATTTTTTGGGAAACATTAACATTCTTAGAAAAGACCATCAGAGAGTCATAATGAAAACAGTGTAGTATGTTGGGAGTATCTGTAATGAATATGCAATATCTTGGTATCCCTTTTATCTGAAAATATTTATTTGTTATGAAAGCATGTTGAGGAGTAAAATAACTATTTAAATCAGGTACTTCATGATTCCTATCACAGTTGTGTCTGAGCTATCACATAAAACATAATGCACCTCTGCATTTGGGCTGGGAAGCTTCCTAAGCTGTTGCTAAGCTGTAGATCTGAGGAGCAGAGGGACTAAATGGTCTGCCCAGGAGCAGAGAGGAAGCCAGGGACAAAGTAGACAGCAGACTCGCTAGAAGTAGTCCTGGGAGACCCTCTGGACACAGTTTTAAAACCAGCTTTAGATAACCCCAGGAGATGGGGCAGGATGGCAGAAAGCCTGCAACAAGATGCCTGGTGATCTGCCATTGATCTTCAGAGGGCCACCAGAGACCAGAAGTGGGGGAAGAGTTGGGAAAGGCAATTAACCTAAGTGGTCACAGATGTTCTCACTCCACATTTGCCCTCTGCAGACTTCAGTGGTGTGGTTTCTGTGGAAACAGAAACTCCGTGCTAAACGGAGCTGCTATCCCTGGCAGGATCTAATTTTTCCAAAGATTTATTCTACAGTAGCGCAACAAAAACTCCTTGATGCAGAAAGGGGCAAAGCTATCCTGCAGCAGTATTCCATATTTTGATGCAAGGAAGGACAGCTTTTGATCCAGGAGCAACTGCAGGTTTTGTTATGAGTTGATCCAACGAGTGATTCTGTAATAGGAAGGTCTCTAACTGTGGCAAAGACCCAACGTAATCCTCAGGGAGCATGGGATCAGTTTGAAGTCTTTCCTCTGTCCAGTTTAGGGCGACCAAGGAAAGACAGATTTGAGCTAAACTCCTGGCTGCAGCATTTAAATGTGTGTCTATATCTCTGTGTGTGAGTATTTTTTTACTTATTTAGGACTGATTTTTGTAATATCTTATTTGGTTAAAATACCTTATTGAGTGTACTAGGTTTCATTTTTTATTGAGTCATTCTGCCACTTTAGAGGCTTAAAATGACTTGGGTTGTGTGGTACTTTTTTTTTCCGTCTTTCCCCTAGCCCATCCTCCAACCCCCCCCAAAAAAAGCAGTTGCCTTGCTTTGTTTTCTGCTGACGGCACTGAACTGGCAGAATAGCCTTAATTGACAAAATGACAGGATAGAATAAAATGTTGGAAGGAAAGAACTGACACAGGCATTCCTGAACTTTTTAGCAGTTCAACCACAATGGCCTGTTGAAATGAATTCATTACTTCCACAAGAGAAAGTAGATTTTATCCTTCCCAGAATTTGCATGCGGAACAAAATGGCCAACAGCCGCTGACTGCCATGAGTCATCCTGACCATGTCTTATAGTGGACTGAAGACTAAGCTGAAATCCATCCCACCTTCTCCGAGGTTATCAGGAGCAAAGGAAGGCCATCTGGACCTCCTGTAAGAGCTGCTTTGCCAGAGCTGGCAGTAACTTTGACTGCAATAGCTTCAGCCATGGATTTAAAAGAGGACGGATTCTAGAAGTCTCCATTAAAGATCCCAAAAGGGTGTAAAACAACCAGATGAGAATGATAGGCAGCAGGGTTCACTTTGAACTGACTAGATGTCTGCACAAAACCAGCACCTCAAGGTCAGGTGCAGGGAGAGGGAAGGGAACCTTACTCTGAATTACCTGGCCACTCCTGAGATGGAATAACTGACTGTACAGGGCCTTAGTCTGCCACCAGTACCACTCCCTTGCAAAACCACATCATCTTGCTTTCCCAGCTGGGAAAGGAGGGTGCCTGGAAACAGATAGGAGAACACAGCAAACAAGAAAAAAGCATGTTGTCAGATTCTACTTATTAAGTTAGCCAGAGAAGTAAGAAACAATGTCAACCTAATTTCCAGAATGAGATAAAAATAAACCAAAGGTGTTATTTTTAGATGTACCAAGCTATCCAATAACAATTCAGCTTTACAGCATATACAAATAGGATCCAGAGTCTGATTTTGGTCGTATTGCTGGAAGTTTTCCATTGGCTTCAAAGTAGTTTCACCGAAGTAATTTGATCAGAATTTGGCCATAGATCTATTGTTCCTTGATGTGATGCACTTACTCAATAAGTTCTAGGGGGAATATAATGATTAAAAAACTAAAAAGAAGCAACACACTGCTCTACCTCACAGTTTTATTGAGGTTTAAATGACTGTAAGTGTTTTGAAAATGAACAGTGCTCTATGTCTGCTAAGCATTATTGTGCATTATATAAATGCATAATATCAGGCATGCTATTTTCATCTTTGCCCACAGCATGTTAATGACGTGTCTGCAGTGGGATGAAATGCAACACTATATTTAATAAAGGTTATGGATTTTGTTTCTATTTCATGTTGTTAGGTACTGTGCTGCTTCTGATATCTAGGTCACTGTTCAAATCTGTCAGGGGTTAACCGTGGCCAGTCATTCCTATCTGGCACTCTGCTGCTATGGGAAATGTTGTTCCCCTCTGTAACTCATCAGCTTCGTTTAAAGTTAGTGAAATCGCTCTGTGATGGTGCCGGCGCTTGCAGGGATGGAAGAAAATGCCAGACTTTATTCTGGGATATTCATAACTCAGCTACACAGTGTTGTTGATAATGATGTAAAATGAATTAAGGATGTTTGGCTGAAACACTGTAAAGTTCAGCATCTTTTAGGAGTACCAAAAAGCTAAGTAAAATATCTGAGAATAAATTTAGTAAGCTGATGGTTTGCTTAAGAGAATATTTTCATTTTTTACACAGGTCTGATGTGTTTGAAATGAAGTATAGGACAGAAGATCTCACTGGGGTACCAAAACACTTTCCAGTATGGTTTGCAAGTCCGTCTTTGACAACAACAAGGTTTATTTCCATTGCAAAACTAAAGATATATATATATATAAAAATTCTTCAGGTTAGATTCGTGTCTCAAGCCTTACTCTTGGCACTATCCTGGCATTGCCATTATTTGCCCTGAAGAAGTATATAGAAAATCTACTGGAACAAATCTTAAGGCCTTCTGGTCAGTTTTTACTGAGCTTTTACTAGAAAAGAGCTTGCAGTGGTTCAAATACTGATGGATAAAAAAAAGCTGAGCCCACGCCCTTCCCTCTGAATTCCATAGCAGTTTTTGCTGAGTAAGAACTGGATGCATCTCCTGCTCCTGTGTCAGGACTGCTGACATGAACAAGTGGGAGGAAGATCAAGCTCTGGCAAGGACAGACTTCAGGAGCTGGTTCGTTCTTCTTTCACACGGATGGGAGTGCCACAGCGCGCTTTCCTGTCTAATCAGTCTCAACACAGCCTTGCACAACTCAGCCTGCTTTAAGCTTTTAACCAAGGTGTAGGAGTTCAGAAAAAAAAACCACCTCCCTTCCCCCAAGAAAAATGTAATTGCAAAGATTTGTTTTGATGTAGCATGTACAGTAAACTTGAATCACTGAAAGGGAACCACACGTTTGTGCGAGCATTTTTTCTTTCCCTCATTTTCATTCCTGGTTAGTTATTCTTTTTATTTGCCTCCTAGAGAAAATGTACTAGCGTCTGGATCTGACTTCCAGTGAGGCTCATGGTGGAGCTGCCAGGGCCATAATCCCTGGAGCTGTAAGACAGCTCCTCTCTGGTGACCCTGCTGGGGCTATCCCAGTATATACCAGCAGACAATCTGGTCCCCATCATTGTTAATGCAGACAGTGACTCATCTTGTGGGCCAAAGCAAATGTTAATGCTTAGTAATTATATCGAAACAGTGCATGGTGATAGATTCCACTCTCGTTGTAATTGTGTTACTAATTACAGGTGCTACTTATTCTTTGTAAGATTCATTTGTTTTAATACTCTGAGAGAAATCACAAAGTTAGTGAATTTAGGGCTTCATACAAACAAAAACCTTGATGTTACAACATGATCTGCACAAAAAGCAATGCATATATATGCAGTTTCAATGTCAAGATAATGGTGCTTGTAAGCTCTCTAGACCTTTGGTGAAGCTTACACAGAAGCTGCGAATTTATTCTTCTGTTAACAAGCTCAGAATATGGATCTTGGTTATTATTATTACCAGTATGTAGCATGCCGAGATGTGGAGGACAAATGGCAGAGCAGACTAAAATTCAAATTAAGAAATAAATGAGCATAGTACATAGCAGGGTGAGAATGGAATACCAAGGGACAAAGCCAATAAAATACTGTTCAGTTTAGGGAAGATGATCCAACAAAATTAACTAATATTTAACTATCACATACTCGCTGTAGTGTAATTTATTGTGACAGCAATAGGAAAACCACTAATTAATGGCTACAAAAATGTACTGATAGGTCCCTTTAATATAGATCTAAACTAATGCCATCAATGAAAATGGGAATTCCTTGGCAAGACAAAAAAGGCTGGGAACTGGGGCTGCTCAGCCCGGAGAAGAGAAGGCTCTGAGGACACCTTAGAGCACCTTCCAGTACCTAAAGGGAGCCTGCAAGAAAGCTGGGGAGGGACATTTTACAAGCGTGTGTAGTGATAGGACAAGGGGGAATTGCTTCAAACTGACAGAGGGTAGGTTTAATTGAGATATTGGGAAGAAATTCTTGACTGTGAGGGTCGTGGGGCACTGGCAAGGCCAGGTTGGATGGAGCTCTGAGCAACCTGGTCTAGTGGAAGGTGTCCCTGCCCATGGTAGGGGGGTTGGAACAAAATGATCTTGAAGGTCCCTACCAATCCAAACCATTCTGTGATTCTTGATATTTCTATCTCTGTTACTTATAAAACTCGTTTTACCATGGCACCTGAGCATCTTTCTTGTTACAGTCCTCACATCCCATGCAATTGGGAAGCCTTGAAGCAGGCCCTCAGCTGCTGGCATCCCTGGGAGGGTGGCAGGCTTCCAGGGATGGCACAGCCAGCATGGGTTGTCCTAGCCTGTGTACCTGATCCCTACCTTCTGATGGCACAGCTGCTGGCACCACCACCTAGCAGTAGCTCTCCAAGCCTTCCCTATCTCATCCTTCTCTTCACCCTTGCTCTTGGTTTCCCTTTAGCATGACTGTGCCACTATTTCAGTCTTCTTTCCCTCTATTCCAATGAGCCTGTGAGACAGAGGAGAGAAGCTTGGGACTGCTGTTTCTCAGAAGAAAGGAGAGAGCTGCTGCTTTTGGGAGAGGGAAAGAAAGTAAACTCTTACTCTTCCTATCCTCATCTGTATTTCATGGATCTTACAAGTTTTCCTCCCTTCAGCCTTGCTCAGTGCAACAACAAAATTCACTTTTACCCATCTTTCTTGGGATTCTTGGGGACTCTAATGTCCTTCACACTGATGGCAACAGATGCATGGAAAGAATAAATTAGTCTGTCCAGAAGGTCTATAGTAGGGGAGAGCCCCCAAAATTAATCTCGCATGCAGTATGTTACCCTGGCTAATTTCTTTATGTGGAACCGTATTTTTTACATGTTAATCCATGCTTCTCTCCTTTTTCTCGTATTTTTAGGTCTTCTGAATTCAATAAAAATGCAGTTTTGCTTCCTCTGACAACGCTGATCAACAGAATTTCCCTCGGAAGCATATCTAGGTAGCAAGAAAGTTTTGCAAATATTTGTGCAAGTGTTCACCTAGTTCATAAATTGCATGAATTAACCATGCTGAAACCTTCCTATGGGTTGGAGAGCTGCACAGACAGGGGTCAGAAACTGTGCCATCTAGCAAACCAGGCCAAGCTTTAGGCAGCTGGTCTAAGCAGTTGTCCTAATGCATAGTTCATGAACGAGCCATTGGCTGCAATATGTTGGTGTTGGTAATGTATCAAATAATAATGAGCACTGAAGAGTAGATTCTGCAAATGAACGAATGGGGCTGACTCCCTCACCTTGGTATGAGGAATGTGTCTTGAGACCCGTGTTTATGGAGCTACAAATTTGTTCTTTGATCTCTTCCCAATAATAAGGCTGAAGGAATGCAATTTTTGTTGTTAATATTTTGCTTAACGTTCGTCTAGGGAAAGGTCTAGAATATTCTGTAGCTATCTCATCAGTCTCAATGGACGTGTCCTATACATTAAAGGAGACATATCAATAATTAACATAAACCCCTTGTAATCCTGAAGTCAAATATTAACATCCTCCCTTACTTTTTTCTTTTCTTCTTTTTCTTTTTTTTCTTTTTTTTTTTTTTTGGCTTCTGGCAAATTCCTAAAGAACTCAAGGCTGAGAGTGGTAGACTTTTGCCCAGAGATGATGAAAATAATGAGACAGCCATGTGCCTGCCTGTCTGTGGCAGATTTCAGGCATGTAAGTCTGCAGTAATCTCAAAAGTTAAGTATGCAGGGAAGTGCTTTATAATGTGTCATAATCCTGCAGTTAGCTCTAATCAAGAGAATCTTCAATACCTACAAACCAATAAATTTTGGGGACAAAAGGTATTCTTCTCTGGATTAAATCTGATTCTTTGTAAAAGTCTATTAAAAACTAATTGCCATAAAAATAAAACTTTTAAATATGCAGATTTAGTTATTTTCAAAATTAAATATAGTTAGATGTTCCTGAAACTGACTTATGAACCTGTACATAAATCCTTGTGTTAAAAGCTCAATTTTCATCCTGTAGCATTAGCATTTAGAGCATTTAAAAAGGTGTAATAGTGCCACATGTTCAAAGCAATTCCAAATTCCAATTAAAGAGTAACATCATGTTAAACAGCTATAAAGTTAAATATATGTGCATGATTTATTAAGTATAGGCGTAAAGGTTTTTTTCAAATGTCTGTGCATGTCTGAAAATGGTATCTGTCCCTACATATGTTTATACCTGTATGCATAATAAACTGCAGACCCATAGATTCATTTGGTAGAGGCATATAGACAGTTCAGATACATTCCCAAGGCATCTTCAATCACTAACTTTTTTGTCAGTGGGAAGGAATGGGTTCTTTCCTAACAATGTAGTAATTGTTTGTTTTCTCCTTGCCATTTTCTTCCAAGAATTAGACATTTTGGGTTACTTATTACCATGAGATAATTCCTGTCGTTCTGCTGAAGGCTCAAGCAAGGCAAAGTGTTTCCTAATTCCCAGAAGGCGTGTGTTATCTCATGGTAACACACACACACACACACATTGCAGTGTGACATTTCTCCTTGATACAGGTAAATGGACCATACTGTATCCAGGATACAGCTTCGTGCTTCCATTAAAATCTCACTTGTATTTTCCTGCTTGCAAAATACTTTGTCAAGCTGTATAATGCAGAGTAAAAATTTCACTGAGCTCTTTTACCACTGTGATTTTAATAAAAAACAAAGTAAGGCTAAACGGAAACATCCAGCTGCTAAAAACCTACAGGACTGGCATTTAGGTGAAAGTTGCTGTCTCTGCTCTTGTACATGTGGGAAGGGATATTGATAATCTCACACTCCTGATGGCCAACAGTGTGTGGATCACAGTCTTAGATATGTTGTGAATGTAGTGGAAACATGTTATTGTTCAGTGTTTTCAGGATGTTGCTGTTGAGGCCTGACAAGGTTTCCTAACTTCAGTCAGCAAACCAGGCGAGGAGCCTTCTGCAAGTCTTCTCCCTGGCTGCCTGCATTTCTCAACATTCTCAGTCAGGAATGCATCCGGGATGCATCCCAGCTTTCAGATTGTTCCTCGTGCTGTCAGTTCTGCAGTTAGTCACTTAGAAAGATGGACAAAGCTGTGCAGTGGGCAGCCACCTCACATCACCTCAACCACCCTCAGGGCCAGCTCTGGCTTATTTTTCCACACATTGGATACTCTGAGGCAGATACTCTCCATGCTGCTGATGTCTGCTCAGGGGAGACATGAAAACTCCCTTGTACAAGAGGCAGGGGAAGGAAATAGAGCAAGGCAAGCCTCCAGATCCGATATTAGTTTCTGATTGCAGCATATTTTTCTCCTTTCCCCATAGCAGAGTGTCATTGTGCCACTCTCAGCTCTTTGAGTTCGAAGTCCACCGAGATCAATATCCAACGAATGCGGCCATGAGAGGACACATTAATGATAGAACAGGGAGAGGACAGTGAAAACAGCCTATTAACTGTTGCACTTGGGGATTTGCCTCCAGAAACTAAGGTCTTTCCAGATTCCCTCAAGAAAGGAATTTGCAGCTACTGGGCACGTACTCTTTCTGTCAATAATTTATTGTATACTGCCAATGAGGCAATGCAGCCCTTTCTTCATGTACAGTGAGCTACTACACTGGCAGATAAAGCCACACATGGCATATTGTAAATGTGATCTTTAAACCCCAAGTTCTTCTGTGTTAGAGAATCACCAACAGAGGAATCTTTCTTCTGTTGAACGGGGACTTGGATATGGGAAAATTTTCTATGGGGAACTGCCATATGCCATAAATAACTCCCATATGCCATAAAATGATAATGAACCTCGTTATCTTCTAAATAGAGTCATAAATAATATTTTCCGTTTTGTTGGTAATAATCCACCTGTTTAGTTTAGGACGTTAACAGTCAAAATTTTAGCAATAGCTTTTCATGCTTCAAATGCTTTCCTTCAAGAGAAAGGGGGAAAAAATCCTGGACTGGAGGGAACTGGAGAGCCATACTGACTGGAACACAGCTGCAGTAGCTAGATCAACAAGAAAAACAGATTTTTGGGGGGTTTGTTTTTCTTTTTTCACAAAATTTTCTGTGGGACTAGCTCCCCTGCAGATGTATTTCTGAAGATGACAGCCTCTGCTTTGCGTCTGTTACATACAGAGCTGAACGTGGGCTCTGCAGTTTGAAACTGGATTTCCAGTTCATCAGAGTTCAAGGAACACTTGGGATTCTTTTGGCTTGGTTTCATAGCCCATTACATGGGGTAAAATCCTAGCTGTCTTGAAGTCAATGGCACAAATCCCACTGGTTTCAGTGGGGCAAGAATGTCACCCCTTGTAGTTTAGAGGGCAACTACAAAATAAACAACCCACAACAACTCTGATTCTGACCATACAGTAGTTTTATCATATTTATTCATGCGCATGCTTGTCATGCTTTTAGTGTACTGGATCTATCCATTTCCCTCACTACATATTTATAAATGTTTCCCTGCCTGCCTTTCTGGAGTCCTGTGATCTCTCCAAGGGGTGTGATCTTCAAATCTAAGAGATAGAAAGACCCCTAGGAAGTGCATAAGCATAAAATGCTGATAGCATTCTGGCACATAAATTCCAGTTCCCAATGGGGTCACAAAACAGATTCCATTTATTTTAATTGTCTCTACATCAGTTCTTTTTAGTGCTTGAGAAGTACTGGACACCATCAGATGAGACGTGCCAAAAGTGTATGTCAGAACAAATTGGCAATTATCTTCTGTTCAGCTATAATATTTTTTTTTTATAATGAGTACATCTTCCTCAAATATTCCTAGCCATATATGGTATGAATGTTTTGCCTTTATTCAGGAAATTCCTTTTCAATTTTTCTTTTTTTTTCTTTTAAGGCAGCCTATACTGGGAAAACATGAAAAATTTCTGGAGTGTGATCCAGTCTCTTGCATTCATATATGATAAACTGATGGCTCTGTGAGCCTCAGGCACTGGGAGAATATCATCACATTTATAGGGTTTTAACAATACCTCCTGTAGCTACTCCAAACACAGTATGTTACACCAATATTTTGCACTGAGCGGAGGGTTCTGCCAAGGCTCCTCAGTGTGGTTTCTCACAGCTGTGCTGCTGTCAGCCCGAAGACAATGCCTGCAGTGAGGAGCCCAGCATTCCCCAAAATGCTCAGCTGGCTCGAGGCTGGACCTCAGCCAAAATGCTCCTGAGACATTTCCATGGGCTGTGTTCTAATGTATGTTGCCTGTGCATTCACACGGCGCTTTCTAATGGGAGGATGGTTTTGCAGGAGAGCTGCTAGGCTGGCTTATAATTCCCTCTGGAAGTACATAAGGCAGAGAGATCCCCTCTGCACAACTAACACTGTATTATTTTCTGTGACAGTGAGTTCACAGATATTGCTTTGTTACTTTGTTTGCCAAAACATGGTTAAATTTTGTGGCATTTAAATACACCAAGCCATGCTGGTTTGTAGTACCCTCCTTGCTTACCACTGTGTTGATGTATCTATGACCTTTTGTGATGGGATGGTGTGGGATTTTGGGAAGACAGTCCCTGTTGTGATGCCGTGCCCCTTCGTTCTGCACATGGTGGTTTCTCTGGCAGTACACCTTGGGATGGCCACCATGAAGTAAAGGGGGCTTGGAAATCAATGTCCCTGCTCCTTCTCAGGCATTGATTATGAGGAAACTGAGTGAGTACTTCAGCAGAACATTTGTCTGCCACCGCTCTGCTCAGCACAGCAGCACTTTGGGTGCAGTGGTGGGTGCAGCAGGGAACAGATGCCATCCTGGGGCCACCAACCTCTGTTTCCAGAGGTTCTACTCCTGTCTGCATCAACAAAAGGCTCACACACACAGAGTTTCTCTCCAGATCCAGTTTTGCAATGACTGATCAGCTGTGGAGGTTGTTGTTCCACAGGCATTTGTGATTTCTGTGATGCTGCTGTATCACTTAGCATGACACAGCAATGCAGAGGGGTTTATTAGTTGCACTCCATTTCAAACAGTTTAGAAAAATTCCCTTCTGACAAATGGGCTTTCTCAGATATCTGTAGCAGCTGACACAGTAATGCTTTGATTAATAATAATAACATCAAAAATAAGATGGCCACACAAAATTAAATCACATGCCCTGAGTTGCAGGTTCCTGCTTTGGTGCAGAGGTAATTTATGCAAACCTAAATTCCTTTCATGCCCTTCATGCAAGGATGCCACCAGTGAGAATGGTTTCTCTTAGTGGATTTTAACATATGTCAGTTCAGTGCTTCATACCCTTACAGAAAAAACACCTTGCCTGATGCTTCTCTGCTTTCTAAAACCTTTCATCATGTTGGTTGTACAGAAGAAAACAGTGGTGTAATTCTGACGTATGAGTTTGCAGAGTGCTATGAATATGCTCTGCAATAGCTGAAGTCAGTAGCAATGCCTGTTTAAAAGCTGATGGTTCTTAGCACCATGAGTATTTTGTGCCAAGTGTCTGATGGCTTTTGCGCATTTGTGAGAGTACAAGAAAGATGCTGAAGGACTGTGGGGATCAGGAGGTCAAGAGATCCTCTGGACATGTGTAAGCCAAAGAGGATACACTGGCAGGCTGCCTCGTGTGGTCAGGGAAACAGATCAGGGAGGTACTATGCTCCCATTTAGAGACCAGAAAATAGTTGGAGGGAAGGAATGTTGTGTAACCGAGAATATGTGTTTGCATTTACTCACACTTGGAGTTAACAGCATGGAAGGATATGATGCTTTCAATAGGTGGTACTCCAATGAAATTTTGCAATTGAGTGGCATCAGAGTAAGTTTATTTTGTGATAAAGAATAACAGAAAATAAATGCAAAACCAGAGGTAGTGCATCATTTCTTGAATAGCAAACCCCTGGTGAACTGACCTTTTGGTAATGAGGCAGGTAAGTAACAGAGCAAGCAGACTGGAAGTTCATTGGATACCAATCAGGACCTCCACTGGAAAAGTGCTAGGGATCTGCAAAGCACACACCACAGCTTAAGAATGTCCAGTGTAAGTAATGCCTTTGTTCTCATCCATCTTCTGGTGGTGGGATTGCACATTGCATGCTGTGGGGTGGCCCTCCAATCACCCCCAAATGTGTATCTTCTCCAGAGTGCAGCGCTCTGGGGTGCAGTCATTAGAGCCAGTCACAAAGGAAGTTAATCCATGACATTCCTCCCTGCAATGCCTGTGTCAGGGCTCTTTCCAGGGCAATGAGCTCCATTTCAGTCCTCTGAGGATTCTCCGGGAAATGCTTTAGGGCCTTCTCTTGGGTTAGGTCCAGCAGTTGCTGGAACAGATCCCTCTCTTGCTCCTTTTTCTTTTTGAGCTACATGTTGGTCATTCTGTCTGTGTGCACTACTTACTGCTTCAAGGGAGTTGTGGCATCAGAAAGCCTAAAACAGATTTTAGAAAAGAGGGAAGGGTTTAAAATTATACTTTCTTAAAATCAGTCCTCATGCTGAATGAAACAAAACTGCTCCCATAACACTGCCGTGTTTCAGTTTGTGCTCTGGAGTCTAGGCGAGGCAGCAGAATGTAATCCAAATTGCTTTTGCTTGCTGTCAGTCTTCATGTAGCAATCATGAGATGCTTTGGAGCGTGGCAAGACAGGGGACAACTAGCTGGAGGGGGTGGGGGGCTGTGGTGGCCCATGTGAAATACAGGACATCAGTTAGGAGGTTGGCAATTCCACTGTACCACCAGTTCTGTTTGCACAGGAGGGTATTACAGCCTTGGGGATCAGAAAGAGCTTTGCAAGAATCCTGTGCAAGAGAAAGGACTTTGTCACAGCAGTGGCCCAGTGGTTTCTTCAGTATTCCTCTCTGTGCTGGGTTCTTGTGCAATTTTCAGCCCTGCTGGTTTGTGCAGCACTGGCTGCTCTCGTAAATCTCCTGACTGAATCCCAATTCATACACAAGATCAAAGGAGCTTGCAGTGGGGTTTATGCTGTTTGTCTGGTTGTCTTCAGTGCCTGTGCTGCAGCCTTGGGCGCTTTGCAAATACACAACCACCCTGTAACATTCAGAGCCTCTGCCTGCAATACCTGCAATAAAGTGGTCCAGCTGGTCCTTTGCTGATTAATTCACCTGGAGCTCTCCAGCTTTGCCTCGGTAGAGGGGCCAGTGTGGTGTGTTTGTTATTTCCTATTTGTCTCGAATCTGTTCTCTAAAAGTGTCTGCATTCTGGTGCTTCTGGGAGAGGCTGCAAAGGTCTGTACGAGTGCCAGTGAAGCCTTCTCTCTCAGAAAAGGCACACAGTGCAGGTAGCTACTTTTCTTTAAAATTTTGAATAGTAGCAAATTCACACAAAATGTTTCAGCCTGGGGTCTTCATAGACCCCAAAACTAGCCTCATATGAAGTGCTGACCCCAAACCTTCCAGCTCCTAACCTAAGGCCAGCCTGGGAAACTTGCCAAGTCCCAGCACTAAGCACAGCTCTCCAACGCTTAAAGCAGCACAGAGCTGCATGGCATGAGGTGGCAGTGACTGTGGCCCATATTTGAGCCCATAAGCTGCAGGCACAGTTGCAGGAAGCAGAGATATGGAGGATGTGGTTCTAAGTATAGAAATTCTGCAAGACCGTTAAGATTTGCTTTCTTTTGCCAAGTTGCTCCTGGCAGTAACCTTCCTAGAAACCTGGCATGCCACATCTGCTTGCTACTCTACTGGTTTTCATTTTACCTCGGAAAGTTGATTTCAAACTCAAAGACATCATGATGCAATTCAGATTTTCTCCTCAGCACCATTGCAGGACCACAACCTAAGAAATTAAGACAAATATAAGCAGTTACTGATAGAGGTGAGCAACATATCAGTCTTTTGAACATACTACTGGCTGACTTCACATTCCAGAGAGTCCACGCAGATCATTCCCTGGATAGTGCAGTGAATCATTTGCCCATCCCAATGTTTTGTTAGAACAACAACTCTACCAGTCATCTGATTTGTCAGACAACTGGATGATGTCAGATTTCTCCTCTGTGTCTCACTTTGTGCCCCCAAGGCTGAGAAAATGGATTGATTTTAAAATGGGACCTATCGTGCCAAATTTCCTAAGAACTTCAAATGAATACTCTCACTCAGTCATGACAAATGCCTTCTCAGATTCCGAGAACACGTCCATGGTTTGTGTGCTCCTCTTCGAGCTGAATAACAAAGAACCTCCACTCATAAAGGGATCTTTCAAGAAACTCCTTGTAAATCAGTCACTGACAACTGCACAGTCAGTCTTCTTGGTCTTGTCAGTTTTTAATTAAAAAGTTTCGCCAACAAGTGATGACAGACACGAGCAGCACAGCCTTCCTTAGAATGTCCAAATATGCCTAAAGGTGAGCATACAGGACAGGTTGCTGCGCTGCTCACAGAATAACAGCTGAAAATGACCTGCCACATAGAAACAAAATACAAACTTCAAAAGACAGGTTTGTGATTTGTGTATGCCCAAAATGTGCTCTCTAACATTTTGCCCTAATCCAGGCCTGGATGTAGCCCTGGAATAAAGAAGGTGGCTGAATTTACTCTGGCATCCTTTGATGTGACATCATTCACTCACCAGCAGTAGCTTACAAGGAGTCAGGAAATGATAGCTCTGTGTTTCCATCCATATATTCTCCTAAAAAGCACTTGGCTGTTTGGATTTTAAATGAATTAATGTGCTGGAAGAAGGACACCTCTGTTCTGAAGCTATCCAGCACTAAGTGTCTTTCCGTTCACTTCACCACCTCCTGGTGATTTTAACCAGCACCTGACAAGTATTGACACACATCCTTACAGGATGCCAGCAGATGTTCATGCAAAAATAGCGAAGACCCAGAACTGACAATCCAGATGACGTGAGGTGAAAGGAAAGCAAGGCAATATTTTTTAGAGGTTAAATCTTCTCAGGATGACTTTCAACGTCATAGAGAGGGCAAGAGAGAAAGAACAACTCAGTTTAAAAGTATTTCTTTCAAGGCAGATAATCTTAAAAATACAGAGAAGAAACCTACTGGTTTGGGGCTTATGAAATCTTCTGTTCATAGAGTTGTATGTAACCTTTGTAGTTTTCTGCTTGGTCAGGAAGCAGAGATTAAGAAAATTGGACCTGATTCACAAGAAAACTTGAGGCTCATTTGGAGACGTTTTTATCTTTGTCCCCAAATATGAAAGTTTACATTTTTATCATTCAGTCAGTCAACTGTGGATTGCCCAAGATGTAGGGACTTATTGAGAATTTGTAGAAGTCTTTTCAAAAGACTTTTGTTTCTACATTACCAAGTAATTCTGGCTGCAACTTCAGCTTTCCCCACTGGTTTTGTTTCATGTAGCAGTGTCTGGGAATGAAGTAACTGAGAGAGAGTAGAACAAAAAAGAAAAGATCACTTCTCTCAACTTTATCTGAGCACATTGCATAGCTTTTAGTTTCTCACTTTTTATGGTACTTCACCTTCATTTCTAGTTAGGGCTCATTTCTACCAATGGGTCCAGCAGCATTGACTACCGCAGTTAAGTGGCATTTTATTCTCTGAGCCCTGTTTTCCTTGAATTCTGAGTAAACAAGGCAGATGATGGGTAAAACATAGTCTCCTCCTCCCAGTAAATTACTTCTCCCCTCTTTAAAGAGCCAGTACCTTCCCATACATTCTTCTCCTGAGGTTTGCTTAAAAACCCTAAAGAAACACTTTGGCTTGACCTGTAGCTTCTAGACTTTTCTGTAACTACTGTCACTAAGAGGAAAGGATCATACTGTGGTTAAGGTATTGCATTTGGACTCAAAACATAGGGAAGCAAGCCCCTAAAAGTTATTCCAGGCCTCCTTTGGCAGAGAGCTACAGGACTTGTTTTCAAAACTGGCTTCTGATTTTTGTTGTGTTAGGTTTTGCTTGTCCAATTGGAGGCCTGGCCTTTAATGCCTCCAGCTCAATAAGAAGTCTGTGGGACCTGCAGTTTTTGCCACCTGTTAATCAAGGTCAAGGTGCTCCCAGAACAACCAGGAGTGGCATATCCCCAAATTAGAAGCCATGCTAGAAAGTCAGGTTTTTAATCTCTTGTGATAATTCAGAATACCTAATTTAGGCGGCAAGGGACTTAACTGACTTTATAAGGAGCCTAAGGCTCCTATGTGCCAAGCCAGAAGCTTAGAGGTTGGCAGAGTGAATATGTGATCCCCTCTAAACTGGGATACTGTCCCATCACACCAGGCTGCTGTGAGGCTTTGGAAGTGCCCACAGACTCTCAGGTGTCTATCAAAAACAACATATGGAAAAAGTAGAGTAGGGCACTGATGAGCCTTCAGTTGTGCTGACTGCAGGCACAGAGCTACCAATTTACAAAAAATCCCTTCAGCAGGGTCCTGTTTAACTATATCCAGAAACCATACCAGCATCCATGTCTTTACAGCAGGGATAAGGAATGATGGTGGGTAGCCGAGCAAAAGTTTGATATATTAATATTAGGAGCCTGATTCTCATATATTTTTAACACTCATTCAAACCGGGAGCATCTCTTCTAAAACTGATGGATTTGCCTCTGTGAAATTCCTTCAGTGGAAATGAAAAACGGGCTCTGGCTGACAGAGACTCCTCAGTTTCAGGTGCCAGGAGGTAGGCAATACATATTGACAGCAAGAAAGAGCTTAAGTTCGGTTTAATCCTCTTAATGACTTATTATATGTTCTAGCGAGTTTGATGTCACTTGGGGGTGTCATCCAACACTAATAATAATTATGATGCTATCACATGAAGGCTGGCTTTTACCCTTCCCAAAGCCCAGTACAGCAGCATGGAGAAAAGAGAGGATAGAGGAGACGGAGACCCTTCGTAACTTTTCCCTGTCCATGCTCTGCACAGGCACTCAAGAAAAACTCACTTTGTCTTCTGCAACACAAACATGCTTTGGATGACGGTCAAAGAAGAGAGTAATGGCAACACCAGCAGCTATAACTCTGCCAAATCCCTTCCTGATGTGGGATTTACAAAGGTTATCATGGACTAGGGAATAATTTCAAAGGACTTCTTTATTGCTATGGCCTGGGGCCAATGGAATAAACCTTCTGAAGCAGAGGAGGATTCCCTTTACCTCAGGCTATTTGTTCTAACTGTGAACACAGTGCAGAATTGGACTTACCAGCCTGTCCCCTCCAGAGGATCCCCAAAGTCTCTTCTTGCAGCACCTAAAGAAAATCAGCTGCTTCTGGAGATGAAAAGATTAGAGCTGAATTTGCCACTACCCAAAGCACATTGTGTAACACTGTAAAGGGAAAAGGCTGGGCCAATGTCAGGGGAAATACATGCTTCTATAAAAGCAGCACCGGGAGAGAGAAGTCAGGAACTGATTTCCAAAGCTTCATGTGAAACTCTGAGACAAGACTAGAGAGATCTGTTTTTAAAAACTTAACAGATAAACTGAACAGTTAAAAAGGGGATTTTTTTTTTGTTTTTCTGAAGTCTCTGGTCTCAGGCAAGCACCCAATCCACTTTTTCAAAAGTCCCAGCCTTCCTTTTTAAAAATGATTTATGTTTCTTAGCAGATGGTTATTACTTTCTCTAAGTCAGACATCATCTCAAGATCAGGCAGGGGAGTTAAACACTGAACTTTCCTCTTCCTAAAATGAAGGTATGGGAGCTCCAGAGTACGTGTAGTTGTATTGAGGCAACAAAAGGGAAGTTCCTCGAGATAGTGTTCGATGCGGGGACACTACCATCGCCAGCAGGACCTCTGCAAGGGGTCCAGCCTCACTGGAATATCTCTATTCCTTTTTTTCTCTCCAGTCCCTCATTTTGTGGAATGCTGGAGGCTGCTGGATCACCAAGGCTGGTAGAACTCACTATACGCCTTTTTTTTGCTTTCTAATGGAGATGTTCCAAGCATGGGTAATCTTTGTGTCCCAGGCGGGTTGTCACAGTTGTGGTTTGCAAATGAAAGAAGGATTGAAACTTTCATTCTTTGCTGTCATTAGTCACAAGGCTACTGCACAGTCACCCTGTTTTGGTTGTGCCCCATAGTGCGACAGAGGTGCTCAGACACTGATTGCTGGTTTACTGTGGAATATACTGAAGCCCCAATTTTTTTCTCCCCCTTTATTCATTTTCCCAGTCTCTTCTTTCCACAACAATCACAGCTGCCATTATTCTTTGCCTAAAGACAAATCCCCAGCCAGTCATAAAGCAGACTGAAATGCTGGGAGTGGCCCTACGCCGCTGTCAGCTTTAATGCACATCCTTTTCATTGGCACTAAAGCTGGGGGTCACGTGGAGCTGATCATCACAGACTGAGGGCAGGGTATGAATGTGCATGTGCAATCACAGGACTTATCCCTCAGTCAGTGGGAGCACAAAGCCCATCCCCAGGCCATTATTCATTCGACGTCCTGCCTTCTGATCAGTTAATTAGGACTTACTTTTGGATGATTCTGAGTACGTCTAAAATCCAGGTAACTTCAAGGAAGCTAAGAGCAAGGTTTCCAAGAACCGAGCACAAAAGAATGACAAGAAAACCTACCCCTCACGAGGTCTCATTGCTTGGTTGGTTCCTTGCTCAGAAGTGAGCCTCAGAGCAGATCATCTTCTTGTCTTACATGGTAAGACCAATGCTGAAGAAAGTTTTTGCTGCAGATTCCACCCTGAGCAGCTCCTTCCTGGAATCGCTCCTGAAAATGAATTTACAGCTTCAAGACTACACCTGCACAGGAGATGCCTGTGGCAGTCAGTACGGAATGTGGCTAATTAAATACGAACAGATTTTCAAAGATTGCTTCATCCAAGAAGAAAAGCTAAATAATTATATGGAACAAGATGATTACCTGGAACAAGATGATAAAACTCCTAATGTTCCTGTTTATCATATGACTGTGAAGCTTCTCAGTTAAAGCTGGGATGCAATGCATTATAGTTTATTGTCTAATAATACAAGAAATAATGCTGCCGGTATTCTGTGAGAGTCCTGCTTTTCTTCCAAATAAAATTCCACCTGGAGCTGACCCATCCAAGTAATTCCCACAATTTTCCCTGGTTTATCATCACCTGGGAGGAAGGAAGGCTTAAGAAGGGAGAATTATGGTTTTGCCTCATATATCAAATACATCTGGGAACCTTGGTAGATGATGAAGGAATGGTCACATCTTTACTGGAAGAAAAAAACCCCCCAAAGCACATTTCTACGAGATGGCAAATTGCAGGGAGAGGGTAGATCTGTGACCCTGTGCCGCCTCTTTTGTGTGATGAAAATGTGCTGATGCAATGGCCACAGCTACCCCTCTCTCCTGGATTTTGTTATAAAAAGGAGAGCTTTGCCATTGCGTGCGCTCGGTCAAAAGCTACCGGAGTTCTTTTGTTCCTCGTCAGCCGGGGATGTGATTGCAGGGCGTGCCCAGTCCATGCATCCAGCCACTACACAAGCAAACCCAGCAGTTAAAATGTTGATATTCATGATGATTTAACTCCTCTGACCTCTCCATGGCTGAGTTCCAAGCTCTGTGCAGACTCCACTCTGCTCTGCACACTGCTGCTATGCATTTTTCTTTATATCCACTTTTTTTTCCTACCTTTCTCTATTTCTTTTAAAGAAACTTGGGATTGTGGAGAATAAAATAGCAGCTTATGAGAGGTGCCAGTGTGCCATACCACGAGTATAGGTCAGTACAAGCCCTGTCTAAACTCAACCTCAGTACTCACCATATTTTACCGATGACCCTTTACAAGACATTGAATTACTGCTCATCTCAAAACCAACCCTTCCACTTTCCTTACTGTCTCTCACATGTTCCCTAAAGACATTTAGAATGACCTCTGCAGCTTGGCTTCAAAAATTTCAAAATATTTTGGCATCTGCTGCTGTAAGTGGTCTTCATGCTGTAGCTCCACACCCCTGTGAAACTCTCCCTGAAATGAGTCTTGAAAATAGGGACCAGCTCCACTGGGGTTTTAATGCACCACTTAGGTATTTGAAAAGATTTTAATTTCTGTTAGACTGTTCACATCTTGACAGCTAAGTAGGAGTTGAAAAGTCTTCTTGGATCAGGACCTATGGTTTTACCTGAGATGGTATCTCAGGATTGGGATCTGCATTTCTAGATGGCCTTTAGTGTGTCTGCACAAAATTTCCTACAGACAGGGATCCTGGAGTCTCTGTGTTATAGGGCTGAGCAGCCCATTTCAAGTTAAAAATTTTTTGATTAATAATGTCTCTGTTTTAGTTGCAGTTTGTTTTTAACCATTTATGCAATACCTCAAGCCAACTGGCAGGATTAGTTGGTTAACAATGCTATATTAATTAATATCATAGAATCTCTTTGAAGGAGGAAAAAGCTAATTAACTACGAAGCATTAATACTCCAACTGGGAGAGAACCCAAGGGAAAAGGTCTACGGTGTAATTAATACAGAATACATTTTTTCTTCCTGCCCTACAATCTCCCCATAGTCCCAGGCACTAATGGCTTTCACTTGGCTTTCTGAAAGGTTTCCTGCTCCCTATCAACCTATCCCTTGCTTAAAAATATCCAGAGGTAATTTGTATTATTTTTTTCTTTCTTGACCTTTTCTTTCTGGCAATTCCCTCGATGCAAATTATGAACTCAACTCTTGCCCTTGCTCCTGTGAAGTGCTTGTGAAGCAGGTTCTTTCTGATATGGAACAGCCATGCTGGTTAAGATCCAGTCCCCAGCAGTCAGTAACACAGGCACAGCAGGAGGACAGAGCAACCCTTGCCATTCTATACTTTCCCTTCCTACTGCACATCCCACATTTTTCCTGTGAATGTCAGATGACTCACTGATTTATTACAGCCTTTTTAAAAAATCTAGTTGGCAGTCAATCTGCTTTAAACCACACTACATTTTATTTGTTTGCTGTTCTCTAGTAACAATCCTCCAAAAAAAAAAAAGCTAAACAAAATTACAAATTATAGACAATTAAGGGGGAAAAAATTTAACAAATATGTGCTTGTTTCTATAAAATTCCAACTGAAAGCATACTGCCCTGCTTTTTGTGCTTGGGCTTCAACCACTTGCACAGAAATGCTTCTGAAGGTGCCCCTGAGTGAGGAGCTGGGCAAGGGCACAGGGAGAATTGTCAGAATGAACACATACAGTGAAAATAGCTACATTCTCAATATAAAAATATCTCCCTGCTAGAGTCTGGGATGAGTAAACTGATGGCATCCAGGAAATAAATGTTTACAAATGTCTAAACCAGAATTTATAAACATGCAATAGCAGCTTCAGTGAACTAGCCATCAAATCCTAAAACCTTTGTCCATATGAAAATGCTTTAACTACTTGGATATAATTGAAAGAATAGAACAAACAAACCAATAAAAAACAACTGTAATACTGAAGCATTTCCACAACATATGGCTTATTCCTGGTAAGAAGCATCTGCAGCTGTGATTATGCAAAATTATTCAGTTTAAGAAAAAAAAAATAATTAAAAAAAAGCCCAGGACTCCAACTTACACAGTTCTTAGGAGTTACTACACATTTAGCACAACCTGTACGCCCAAGTCAGGTCTAAGTCCAACATGGAAAATACAGCTGTGTGGTATTGCCAGGAGAGCGCTGTGTCATTAAGGAGTCTGCTCCTTCAAAGGAAAGGTTAAATCAAGCTCCCTAATCTCTGGATGAATAATCTCATTATTTTCCTGAGAAAACATCTCACTGAGTAAATACAGCCGAGTCTTGCCCAGACATGTTTTCTATAGGTGGGAATTGGCAATACGTGGATGAGGGCGTGGAATGGCCCTTCTTGGTGAAGTCTCTCTCCATTAATCATTGCATGTCTCATACTCGACAAAAAGTGTTGATGGAATGGGTTTAGACACACTTTTGAGTTTGAACAAACCCCATGTCACACCAGCTCAGCTAACATTGGGTATTGTGTTTGTAGTTGCCTGGTGTGATGCAATGGAAAATTGCAAATAAAATCCTGATGCGCTGTCAGCTCCCGTGAGCTTTATCTGCAGGCAAGAGGGTGTCACAGAAACAGAGCAGCTCCCCAGGTCTTGCCACAGACACCTCCCTGGGACAGGGAGAGGAGGGGAAGACTGAGATTACCATTGTGATAGGTGATTTTTCTCACAGAAGGGAGTTTGATTTTGAGAGCTTTGCATCTTTATTTTGTTTATCTAGGATTGAATTTCGTTTATCACCTTCTGAAAGTCTGTTTAACCCACATGGGCTGAATTCACCTGCCAGTTTATAGAGCTAGACCATGCACTGTGATCCCTGGCACTGGCACTTCACGTAGTGAAAGGTTCCTGCCACCTCTTTTGAGAAGTTCTAACACCTTTATTAATTGCTTCATGTTTATTAATTGTTTCGCCCTCGTTGTTTCAGTAATTGTTTTCATGCTGAGAATAAAAATCTGGCAGCTTTGAAATCTGGCAGGAAGCAAATGATCAGCACAGAAAATACCTCATTTTTCTTCTGTGAATTTCTCTTCAGGTATTGCCATTATAGAAATGATTGAAAATTTACCATTTCCTCACTCCTGGAGGAATTGCTGAAAGTAAAAATATTGGCAGCATATCACACTGTAGCTAATTGCAAATATTCTTAAGAGAGGGATTCACGTACCAGCAAGGCAGCTGTGAAAACTGATGTGGCACTGGCAGTGCTTGGAAACTGCTGGAGCAGAGGGAGCAGCAGGGCTGGGAAGCAGGAGCAAGTCCAAGCTTCTCTGGCTGTGACCTGGTGGTGCTCCCTGTCTGAAAGACACACAGGATCCTCCAAGCTGTTTCCTCCCCCATCCTCTCTCCACATTACTCCTTACCAGATCCCTTGGGTGACCTGAAATAGGGTTTTCCTGGGTATACCCTACAAGCTGCAGACTCTCTTGCCTGATAACATGTCCTTATTCCTTTTTAGAGATCCTAGCCTATTCTATGCGTCAAAAAAACCCCCGACCACCTCCAGTCCAGCCCCAAGCTTCTCACCCATTTTTCTCTGGGTTGACTGGTTGTTGCCTGAGGGAAAAGCATTGCATTCTGACACTTACCACTTATCCTGGCTGTCAGCCCAACTGGCAGGTCACCCACAGCAGCCTCAGGAGAGAGCTAGGATAGCTTTGGGACTGGTGCCAGGTTTCGCAGATAGGGCCAGGGAGGTGGAAATAGCCATGTTTGTCAAAGTTGCTGAAGGTGGAGCTGAGGGTCCCCTCCACTGGGCTGAACAAGTGTCTGTGCAAGATAAGGGATATTCACGGCTCACTGGGATGTTTGCATCTCCAATCTCAAGCTGCCTTCACACAGCTCACAAGGTGCTGCACTGCTCTCTGACAGGAGGAAGGCAGCTCTTGGAAATACCTTTGCAATGTAAATCCTCAAGACAGCAGGTTCAACAACCAAACCTTTGACAAATCCTTACAATGCCATTGTTACCACATACCATCACCAGTAAATTATTTTACTGGAGTCCTTACAAAGTGGAAATACAAAATGGGTGGAAACACATTCAAAGCAAAACAAACCAGTGGGGTAAGTGGGTTCATCTGCACCTTTGGCAGTGGAAATGCAGGAGAGCCCATGCTCGGCCATGGGAGGTGCAAAAGCCATTGCTCACTTTTCTTCACAGCTCACTTCCTGGGCTTCTCCAGCTTGTCAAGTTTAGTCCAGGTGCATGCTCAACAGCTGTGCCTGGAGCATGTTCAGTTAAACATTCAAACTGGGAAATATTTATGCAAAAATTTCTTGCCATAGTCACACAGTTCCAGGGCCGTTTTTCTGTATTGATGACAAAGGAACAAAAACAGGCAGAAAACCCTGTTGTGTATAATGTTCAATATAGTCTTTAAAATGTGGGTTTTGAACCTAAGGAAGCAAGTGACATCTTCTGCTTGTCTTACATTTTTGTAGGGTCTACATGAGTCAAGTTTGAATGCATGGCCGAAAAAATAATGCAGATTCATGAGCCAAAAGTAATATCCCTGACTTACTGGCACAAAGCACCTTTTCCCTGCAGATAGTCTGCACTGCTTCAATCATTTGGCTTTTTCTTTTTTAGCAGCTTCCAAAAGTGATAAAATGTATATTGCTACAATATACATTTTGGATGTACATTTTCAAGGCCTTAAGACCATGAAGTCATGCTTGTGTGTGTCATTCTTTCCATTAGTGATGAGCCTGAGGTGCTGAGTTTATTCCTGAATCCAGATGGGTATTTGGAGCCTGTTTTTTCATCTGGATATGTGATCAGATGCCTTTCCTGACTAAACACGTTTCTATATATCTATTTTTTGAGAATGAGGAGAAAAATATAGTCAGCTTTGTGTTACTACTGAATGTGATAATCAGTATTTCTTTTCATGCTGAGGATAAAATAAGGTGGAACTGTAGTGACTGAACAATGAGTGGAATCCTCACAATCTTCTGAAAATTTTAGTGTGTTATACATCTGTCTGGATTCAGAATCTTTTCACACTTCTTTATTTTTAGCTTCAGAAAGAAAGAGAAAGTGTTGTCTAGACTCATCTATATAGATGATTAACTGTTCAAGGGGAAATACACAGCAGGCATGGATGCAAAGATTCGGATGGGAACACTGCTCTATGTTTGCACACTGTATCCTGCTGGATAATTCTTTCCTTTGGGGGTATGCCTAAGTACAGACTCCTATACTGTGCTACAAAGTCACACTGAAGCTGATATTTAGGAGTGTTGAGACTGCCCAGGATCTGCGAGAGTCTGGGCGGTCTCTTGGGGTTTGTCCTTGAGGCAAAAGTTGCTGTTCCTGAAGGCAAGAGAATGAATGCGTGAGGTGTTTTCTTTGTTTGCTCTATACAGGCCAGCTAAGCTCTCCTTGCCCTGAGCCTCAAGGTTTGTTCCTTGTGCAGAGTTTTGACTGCTATCAATGTGAGTGTCATTGCTGAAGAGTGAACTGGGGACCCAGAACGGGCACAGAGGGTTTTACGTGCACCCCTGGCAGGCAGCACACAGGCCTTCCAGAGAACATGGCAACAACGTCTATAAGATGGGCATAATAATCCTTAATTGTCTCCAGAGTAGGAAGCTTAATTAGGAATTTCAAATCATCTTCAGCTCCTCCGAGGGATGGTGCATATGCTGATACAATGAGTAATTTGGCGCAAACGTATTATAACACCTACAACTTTTACCACGTGGATGTGCCAGGGCAAATAGAGCAGTGAATGTCCCAAAGGCTGTGGAGACAAACAGCTCTGGAATTGCCCGAACACCTCTAGCAGAAGAGAGGGATACACCTTCTGTGCACGGGCTTTATTGCAGCACATACTGATATATCAGCAGCCCACAGCTTTTCATCCCTATAGACAAAAGGCGTTCACAACCACATTCTTTCTGGCTGCACAGAGATACATCTACAGTTCAAAACCTTTTGGGACCCCTTGGGGACGTAGTCACAGCCACAACTTACTGGCAATGCACAACAGATCTCTCAGTAGTGTGCAGACTTTCTGGCAACACAGCTGCAGCCCCAGAGCCTGGCTTCCTACGAGCAGTGATACACCAGTCAGACCACATCCCTTAAGGCAGAGAGATGATACAGAAACACCTCACATTGCAAAGGGAGATGCCTTTGAAAAACACTTTAAAAACAAAAAAAACCCCACTAGATAACAGGGGCTTTAATTGTTACTTAAGTGCCAACAATGTCAAAACTATCTGTGCGTGAAGTGAATGCTCAATATTAATAAAATACATTCCAACCGAACAGTCTGTGTGTTCTACTGAGCTGTACAAACCACGAGAGCTCTCTGCTCTCGTGGTTTGTGTTTCCACCGTGAACCCCTAATAATGAAAGCACTGACCCAGCAATCAGCATTTTGAGTGCAGGCCCTGAGATTGCTCAGCTGGGTATAGTTTCTCTCTCTAGAAGCGAGCATGTAATGAGATTAATCCAGCTAGTGGTGCAGTGTGTTAGGGGCTGGCCACTCTTCTGTATGAACAGAACAGCTGGCATTCCAGTATTTCCTTATTTCTGAGCACTTGGCTGTCAAAGCTTATGATGTTCTTTGACACAGGGAAGACAAAAAGTAAGGGGGGAGTTATTTAATATTATACAGCAGATCCAGATTTGCTGTTATTTAGGATTATAGCTAGAATGAAATATGTGGGATTTACTTTAATCTCCATGAGGGACTAGGTCTGTTTGGAAATGTCAGTCTGTGTGCTATAGCTGATCTACTCGGAATCACTTAGACCCAGAGCTTCTTTTGTGGTGGTTGTGTTCATGTTATGCTCCAGAACGATTCAAAATGGGGTCTCAGTTTCCAGGTGTTTTGCTGGCTGCAGCTGAGTGAAGTGTTGGGAATGTAAAGGAGTTTTCTATTACCTTGTGGCTTCTGCTTTCAGCTGGGAGGGCAGCCAGGAGAGACGGAGGCAGGTGGCTGCCAGGCTGCTTTTTATCATCTTGCTCAGTCCAGGGCAGCCATGCCACTCCCCAGCACCACGTCCTTCCAGGACTCCAGGAATGGACAGAGCAGGACATCTCTGCCACTTTCACACCTCCAGAGGAGGAGAGTGGAGCCAGCATTCCGTGTGCAAAGAAGAAAATTATTAGAAGTCATTTTTAACAGCCTGACGAGTAATAAATCGAAGTCACTTGTATTTTGTCTATCATACGACAATAAAAGATGCCCGTTGCCATATCGGATGTGGTACAGGAGGGTCCTGGAGAAACCCAGGTTAGTGTTCGGTGTGGATTACTCAGACTTGTCTCCAGCAGACCGAACTCACCCCGAGTGACTCTGCCTGAGCTCCAGCTCATTGCTATAGCCCAGTGGTCGGCAGGCTGCACTGCACGGGTTAGTGAGAAGTCACTTTGGCTGGAATGTGCCTCCCGGTGTGGACTGTGTGTAAGGGTAGTAGGCACTTGCAGGTGATGCTCATTCACCTTCCCTTGTGGATTGAAAGGCAGGACAAAAGCCCAATCCATAGGCATTGAATAGCCATAGTGGCAGCAGGATTGTCCCATAGAGCCTCCAGCATCAGAGACCGAGGATTATGAAGACCTCTGAGGATCAGACTCAAAGGTGTTGCTTCCTTCAAGAGCCTGGGTCAACATATAGGGCTGGAAACATGAGATAAGCCCCTTCTGAGCATATCTGATGGGTCTGGAGAATGGGACTTGGCAGAGCTGCTTGCAGCACCGTAGCTTGTGTGAGAGGTGCTACACAAAGATGGAAATAGGGATGGATGAGAGGAGATGAGTGTGCTGCTGCACTTACATCCCATCACCTTCTCTTTATTCAGCTGTTTGCTGCACTGTGGTTTGGTGGGGGAGCTGACAGCATTCTCCATGTGTAGAGGAGCTGGTAAACTGCACTGTTCTGCTTTAGGATAAAGCACTATCAACAGTGTTTACAAAAAGAAATGATAGTCCATATGTTTATGGAAAGCTTGTAAAAGAAGTTGCCAGCACAGCTTGTAGTTAATGGCAGTGAGAACCAATATGAACGACAAAAATAATAATTAAAAAAAATATTAAGGCTTGTATCTTGGACAGGAAATTGAAAATGAAATATTTCCAGTTTGTTGGGTTATGGCTAAGTACAGTACGTCTTCGAAGCTATGTGAAGCTCCCTTCCTACTTCAAAGTTTACTTTGATCTTCCTTTATTTACATTAGCCTTTGCCACAGTATTCACAAAGAGTTTTCAATGACTGCTCCAAGTCATATATTACACTCTGCTAAGACAGGTTTTAAGTCAGTATTGTGATGGTGCACATTGTCTGGTGTAACAACAATACCCCCAGCAGTATGAAGTATTACCCTTATTCCTTTAGCACATGCACATCAGAAATTACACAACCTCAGTGGTGGTTGCACATAATTAGGAACAGGTTCTAAGGAACCCTTCCCAAAGTTCTGTGAATGTTCCCTTGTAGACCCAAACCTCATTCTCAGCATGCTTTTTCACAGAGTGTGCTCCCTGAGAATGGTACATTATGGTACGTAATGTACATGAGCAAACTCACAGGGACACAAACGATTGCACGACGACAACCAGCCAAGGAAGGATCAAGCCAGCTACCAATAAATGTGGTGGTGGAAAGTGACTTTACACCTCATACATATGTACAGGGTTTTTACCTGTTTTGCTTAGGTATAAGCAACTTGCATGATCGAGTACAACAGAAAATCCAGCCCAAAACACGGAGACTCTTCAGCGTCTCTTAGCACTCCCTTGCCTCATGCCGTGGATCTGGGCAGGTAGGTTGGTGGCTGGCTTGGTCATTCCTATGGAAATCACAAGGAGACATGGCTTCTCCAAATTTCTAAACATCCCAAGGATGAAGCAGGAAGTGTCACAGCATTAGCTCCTGATTATTTCATTACTTATAGCCAGGTCTATTTCGGAAGTATCGTAACAATAGCTTTGTAACAAGCGTCATGATAAATTCATTAGCATGCAAAATCCTAGATTTTTCCCCTCACACTGGCTTTGCTTAGGTAGTTGGAAGGATGATGCAGTGGAAAGCCTGGGGAGATGATCAAAACATCAGGCCAAGAGTTTAATTTTCATTAAGGCCACCTTAGGCTCCTGTAGAGCCAGGGAATCCTAAAGCAAGCAGATATTCCAGCAGTGACAGACAGTGTGAGAGCGCTGTAAATGACTTTGAATGCAGACTTTATTCTGTAATTTACACTAGTCAGAAGGCTACAACAACTATATCACTCACAGAGGGTGGGGAGTATGAATATTCCACCACATTTTCCAGAAGCCAGACAGTTGGTACAGAAGACATTATGCAAACACCAAGCTTCTCACTCCCATTAAGAATCTGTTGCAATCCATGTAATGCTCCAAACTTGAATGTGCTTAGGAAAACACATAATTCTTAAGATTAGAAGTTTAGTTTTATTTATGTAGCAATCTACCATGTTTCCATCGTTGTTTAGAATAACAATGGGAAACCAAGCAATGCATTCTGCCATCCACACTGAGGAGTAAAGGGAGGAAAACCAACCTCACACCCTGCAACACATGCACAGCAGAATGCCTGGGAAAAGATTATTTACCATAATGCCATTTTAGGAACATTTGTATTCTTACCAGTATTTCTGGTTGGAATAAGTCTGACTGATACTGCATTTACATAATAGATCTTTTAAAGCCAAAAAATGTTGCATTAATTACTGAAAAATTACCAAGTAGTAATAAATTAGTAATATGAAGCTATGGCAAAATATTTCAATGGCTGTATTTGAAAATAGACCTGGAATTACTAGTTTGTGAGCTGCTGATTTTTCTGGTGACTGGGTTGTTTAAAACAGAATCTTAAACACTAAGTAATTCTCATTTGATATTACACAGTGTGTGCAAATTGTGAAAGGAATGGACAGATAATTAGAAATCCAAGAATTTAGATACGACAATGGACCCAGTACATTTTTTTATAATTTACTTGAATTTTCTATGTCCTAATTTCTCTGTCTTTCAGTCTGAGAAAATAATGTGTTCTTATCTTAATAAAACATTATGAGGCTGCCCTATACAATTTTATTCATAAATACAAACCATTGTAACTTTGCATATAGAAAATACAGTCAATATTTTCATTGAATACTGACCACTGGGTTTTAATCTTCCCTCTTTAATACCACTAGCACTGTCCTGGGAGCACCGCTGACTACAAACAAAAGTCACACCCTTCCTGCTTTTGTCATACACCTTAGCAGATGGCATGGAGTTTGGGGAAAAGGCCCTGTGACAGTGAAGAGGTGTAAAACTGAAGTAGGAGAAGAGATGACTGCTATATTCTGAAGTGGAGGTGGAAGTGGAACTGGACCACTTCATGTTTTGCCAATGAAACCACTTGTCTCCACCATTAAGGAAAAAAAATGGAAATGCTGGATATTAAAAGTCTGTGTCTGCTGTGTTGTCCTAGGTCAACTGGTTATAAAATCAGGAGACCAGCAGGAAATAGAGCCTGTAGGAGGTATTGTCTGTGGGAAAGGAGACTGCAAATCCTGTGAAGCACAGAGGCACCAGAGATTAAAGATATTATGTGATCCTCAAGCTCAGATAGGAACATAAACACTCTGGACTTCAAGACTTCAGATTTGGATGATTTCCATTACAAAATACAGAACATTTGTTTCAGAATCCAAATCCAAACTCCATCAAGTTCATAAGAGTATGAATGAAATGAGTTTTGTACTTCAGGGTGTAATCTGCAGTCATGTTAAATCTTTGTAGGTCCATCAATCTCACTGAGAATCTGACCTAAAAGTTTTAACATTCTCTCTATTTTTTTCCTAAACCTTTGTTTAGGAAATACTAGCAGTGTTATCAATCATGGACTGGAAATGTCAGAAATGGTTCATTAAACTTCCCAATGCCAGAGATCTCATTTTAGAAATGTGTTAGTGGAAAAAAATAATGACCATATTACTCTGTTCATGACTGCATTATAACCCGTAACAGGCAGGTAATCTCTTTTCCACGATGCCTTTTTCCTAGAGTTTTTACAAAATTGAATGAAATTATATAGGTCCTGCTTGTATGATTTTTTTCCTCTTCCAAAACAAAAGAGCATCATAATTGCCATGAAAACTGCATTGTGCTGTCAGGTCACCATCCTGGGTTGCTCTGACCAACAGGGGGTCTTGGAAAACGCTATTAATCTGGAAGGCTTTTCCATAGAAGGATAAAAGCTTTGCAGACCTGCCATGAAAGCATCTTGGGATGCACAGCTGCAAAGCAACACCAGCGATGTTTTCAGAAAAGTATAAAACAGGAAACCCTGTTACCCAGCATGGGTGAGATGCCAGCCCGTTTGTGTATCCCCATGCAGCCAGCCAGGGCTGATTCTCTGAGTAAACTTCCAGCTGGGGGAGGGTTCAGTCAGGGAACATACGAAGGCAACAAATAAAAGCTTCAAGGACCTGTGTCAATGAAATGTCCAGCACCATCTTGTGGCATTCAACCAATTGGTCTTTTCTACTGTGGAAACTTTGTAACTCTTGTGCTTTTCTGGCCTGAAGAGACTGATCATTATAAAGCAAGAGCTCAGATACAAATCCTCTGACAAACAGAGCTTTGGAAATGGACCTGTTGAAGTGGCTCCAGAGGAAACTACAAAAATGCACAGTGGGCTGGAGCACCTCTCCTATGAAGACAGGCCAAGAGAGTTGGGGCTTTTCAGCCTGGAGGAGAGAAGGCTCCAGGGAGACCTTAGGGTACCTTCCAGTACCTAAGAGAGGCTGCAAGAAAGCTGGGGACAAACTTTTAGTGGGGCCTCTTGTGATAGCACAGGAGGTAACAGTTTTAAATTGAAGGAGGGGTGATTAACATTACCTGCAAGGAAAAAAATTTTTTTGTAATGAGAGTGCTAAAACACTGGAACAGGTTGCCCAGAGAGGTGGTAGATGGCGTGGACACACTCAAATCCAGAATGGAGACAGCTCTGGGCAACTGGTTTTATTTGAACATGTCCCTGCTCATTTCAGGATGACTTTTAAAGGTCCCATCCAACCCAAACTATCCAGTGATTCTGTGACTAGAAATAGGCTGGGGAATAATTCTCCTTCTGATGGCCTGGCCAACATTCCTTTCTTTGTAAGCTGGGATGATCTTGGTGCCGGTTATTACTGAAATAGAGCTGCTGCCACATTTGCTTACATAGCTGGTGCATGACCAGGATCTAAGTCATTGTTTGTAGAGCGCTATGCAAGATGTTCTGTGTAAATGTGTATAGAAACCCACATCATGCTCTCAGATAGGTTTATAAAATACTCCCATACAGCTTCACAGCTTCAGCCCTGAGTTAAATTGGGCCAAAAAATGGAAAGAGTAATTTCCAGGAAGTTTTCAATTTTCTGGACTGACGCTTCTTTGTCTTTGGTCAAACAACGAAATGACCCAGCTGAATTGCCTTGTGTTCTCCACATCTGTGTGTGGCTTAAATTCCACTGTGAGGTGCTTGGTTCACACATAAGATTTTATCCAATTGAGAGGAAACTCTGGAAGCTCATCTTATAATTTCTTGCAAGCTGAAGTTTCTCTGTCTCTTCTAGTGCTCCTTAGCCTGGAATTTACAGGCCTGTACTTAGGAATAATGTTTTAGTTCACTCAGTCTTTGGCCTGTGCTGAGACTGATAAGACATTCCAACATTAAACAGCACCTGGCAGGGGAGCTGTTTGTTTCTTTTTAATATGGTTGCAGTATCACTACCAGATTAATTTCAGAAGTCATTGGAGTCACTGGATTCTTTGGTCTCCACCCAAAAGCAATGTGCATGGGTGTGGCTCCACAGACAAAATACCTCTTGAGGATCTGGCCAGAATATTTTAGTAGTGGTCATAGCTCTGCTGCAAATATGCTAATAAGGCACATGTGTATAAGTACCCACATATTTTTTAAAGTTTAAGCTTTAAATTTTGAAGCTCATGCAATTCACTTTTATGAAACCGTATGTGGCAAAACAAAAAACCCCAAACAACTAACAAGAAAACCCCAAACTAAAAACCCAAGCCAACAAAAACAACAACAAAAAAACAGCCAACAAAAAAATCCCCAAAACCCATAAACCACCAAGGCAAAAAGGTATAGTACATTCTTCAGTTCTGTAATTACTAGTTAATCAGAATGTCATGATCATGCCTTGAATTAAAAGGAAAGAGATCCAGTTTTTCTTATAACAACTCCCTACTCACCTTAACCCCTGACCACAGGGACTGTCCCTGCAGCTGGTCATAGCCCTGCAGTCAGTTGTTGCACTCCTTGGTGTGCCCTTCCTCAAAACCAGGAATGCGATTTCCGAGGGAATTTAAACAGCTTATAGTCAGCTACTCCTGACAGTGTCCTCTCCTCTCAGACCACACTCAGAGGTACAGAGGATGCTGTCTCCAGAGCCTGGGGGGATAGATATCAGGGAACCTGCTTATGAACTCACTGTGACTTGCTCCTCTTCCCATCATGGCACTGGTAAATACTGCTAAGATGCCTAAAAAGCCTGAAGAGTTGATAATTTAGGTCTAGGGTAGTGTTTTATTGTAACAGCCCTTTCAAGCAGAGACCAAACACAGGTTCTCATGGTTCACCTTGGAGATGCGGGCACTTCTCGTCTCCTGATTCTTTAACAAAAAAAAATAAAAATTGAGACAAACCAAATTGCTAATCAAAGGTAAACGTATTTCCACCAGCTGTCCTATGTGATCTCAGAGTTTCCACCAGCTGGCTCAGGGACTGCAACAGTACACAGATATTTTTTTTTTTTTACAAAACAAAGTTAATAGCTATTGAATCTCAGATATAGTTGGTATTTAGTTTAGCTCTCAGTTAACTTGCTATTTAAGTGAAACAAGGCTGTATTTTATTCAAGTCCATAGCCACAGTAACTCCTGCCTTGCCTTTCACAATGAATCAGAGCTCTGAAATAAGACACACGTGACACATGATTTGTAGTCAGTGACCACTGCAGGGTACTTTAAGTGACAGAGCAAGTGGATAAATTACTTTACCAGAAAAATGGAAATTTAGTTGGGAATATATTTTAACCACATGGGTGCCAGGAAGACTTCTCCATGCTTCTGTAAAAAATTGCTTAACAAACAGATGTCTGATCTCTAGCTGAAGGGATTACAGAATAAATAGCAGATTGTCCTTCTAACTGCAGCTTAGTGAATCATAGGTAATATGTCAAACTTGATGCACATCAATAAATTGACTTAATGTGTAAGTTGATGGGTAGCTTGTTTAGTTTTGGTATTTGTCAAATGGAATTTCAGTCTGTCAGTAATAACGTACCATGAACTACAGCAATGGAATACATTGATGTGAATGGAAAAATAAGGAAGAACTATCAAAATTCAGCATGAACAAAAACAACAAACTGCTTTGGGCTAAAAGAGCAGACTGTGGCTTTATCAATTTATACAGGATAACTAAATGAATTCATGGTCAGAAAAATATGTTAACACTGTAAATTAAAATGTAACAGTGATAGATAACCTAAGTGAAGAAAAAAGTAATTATTTTATTTCCAAAAATGTTAGAGAAAGGTACATTATTCAGTAGTCAATCATTGACGGAAAAGCCTCTGAATGCTTTGAATATGTTTTTAAAGAGAAAATTTCTCTCACTGTTGCCTGTCTGGAAATCTGATGAATGGAGACGTGACTTTTTAATGTAGGATTACTGAAAACAATTTTTTTTTGTGTAGTGTTACAGAGCAGCTATATTTGCCTTTATAAATGAAAATAAAGACATGGTATTGGCTTTGACAACAAATTTCTGTAATGCTGCTTCATATCCATCATCTGTCCAAGCCTGCAATTGTGCACTAAGGGAAGAGGATGTTTTCTCTGAGAATAGAAATGCACTTTTTCTGTGAGGCAACGATATGTCTCAGCTATTTTTGGGATCAATGCTTGTCCCAGGATACTTTGGAAAGAGCGAATTATGTATAATTTGAAAAAGGGTAGGCCCACACGACCTTACAACCAGCCTTAATAGAAAATAGATATGTTTTCTTCCTGTGACATTGAAAGGATTAACAGCTGAGATTGAATCCAGCCCCCTCCTATTAATCCACTGGGCAAGCAAAACATCCATATGAGCACTGGCAGCTCACTCCAGAAATTATTCTGCCGCTGCCCTCTGTGCCTGAAATCATTTTCAGCGTCAGTAACCATGGTGTGTGGCATGCACTCTTCTGCAGGACATTCCCCTGAGGGATGGGGCAGCTCCTGCCTTCACGGGGTGCAGAATCAGCATGGCTGGGAGGGCTGGCCGTAGCAGGCTGCAGCCAGTTTCACTTCCTTAGCCTGGGAAAAAATAAAAAATCTGTTTCAAAGTGTTTTTCTTTTGGTTTTCATATCGCAGATCTACCAGGTGGCTGCTTGAGATGATGTAATGAAGGCGAGAGTTACTTTCTCCTCAGCAGTGAGGGAACCTGAGCTCTCCAAACCCCCTGTTCCCTGGGAGAAGGGGAGGACCCCTCAGCACCTCCTGGCAGTCTGAGCAGGGTGGTGCTCTTGTACTTGGGGTGCTACAGAATCATTTCTTGGAAGCATCTCATGGAAATCTTAGTGCTAATGTAAATGTTCTCACTTAGGACCTTGCTGGTGGTAGAATATTCCTGTGGAAATCTTCAAGTGGAAATTTGCTGATGGGGTAATGCTGTTGTGGTATTTTTCTTGTAGGAATTTGTTGGTGGTAGAGTGCTTCTGTGGGAGTTTTCATGCAGGAATTTGTTGACGGTGGAGCATCAGTGTAGAAGGACTTCTGGATTTATTTTGATGTGCAGTGTTGGAGAGTACAACAGTGGTTTTGGCACGAGTTTGTGGAAACAAGAATCCTGTGGGTGCAGTGCAGAGGGCAGACCTGAGGTTGCCTGAGCAGTGCAGTGGAGGGGACAGCTAATGAAGGTGCTTCTCCAAAAATGAAGAGAGTTGAGGCATAGCTGTCTGCCAGGGCTGAGAAAGGCCACATGGAGCTGAAGTGTTCCCCCATTTTGAGGAAAAATCTGTTTCCAAGATATAACATCTATTAAGGAGGCAAAGAACTTTTGTCGGTACGGAGTCGATTTGGGTAGAAGTGGCACTGTTTAACTTTATTTCAAGAGAGAATTTCAAAACATATTGAAGTTAATTTCAAGAGAGGTCACTCTAAATTATCAAATAAGATCACTTCCTGTAGTGCTGTTATAATATAATTAAATAAAGTTCAGAAAGACTCTGGACTTAATTAAAGAAGAGGAAAGGCAACACAACTGTCAGCTTTGTAGTGAAAATGAAATAAAACCTACTTTTCATGGACGAGGGTTTTTTATAGTGATGCCTTTCCTACTAATTTACTTTGAATAATAGAGACTCAAAGTTCAAAGAAAATCTCACCTAAAACCAAAAGAAATCAAACAAAAGCAGGTGTTAAACCTAAATTACACCAACCTGAGAGAAAGGTGGGGGCTTGAAACTGGAAGTGGAGAATGTTACAGTCAGGAAGGGAGTTCACTCTGGAAGTGTTTTTGGGAGGGATGGGGATGTGGTTTGGGTAATAAAAGAGCAACACTCAAGGCTTGCCCCCTATTTAGGAGTGGAGGGCAGTGCAGTTGTAGAAGTGCTAAGAAGGAAGGAGGATAAGGGCCATCTTCCCTTCAGGAGAGGTGAGGTTTGTGGTTCAGAACAGGTGCAGGTGGACTGAAAATTAATGTTTAGAAAAAAGTAGAGACATGTTTCTCAGTCTAGGGCCTGCTGAGCCAGCTGCCCAGGCTCCCTTTGCACAGTGACCTGATCTGGAACCAGAAAAACACTATAACTGTGCTGGAGTTTGCCTCATGGTGGGAAATGCATATATACACTAGTAAAACGAAAAAAGATCTCATGCATTTAGGAGTTGTTTGAGCAGTGACTTTCTGCCATGTGGCGGAAAGAGAAACAGTAAAACAGATCTCCAAAGCTCAGGGGGTTGCACAGTTGTATTCCAAGTTCCCTTGTGGCTGAAGTGCCTGCTAGCAACAGCTCAATTGCTAAAAGGCATAGGAGGCATTGGGAGCTCTAGAAAACTCATATTGTTGCAGTCTTCACAGGTAGGGGGGACATTGGCTACATGATTGTGTGGAGAACATTTAGGATTAGACATTTAGAGCAATTAAAAACCCCAAATCATAAGGACAGTGCAGTCAGTCCAAAAGCAGACATTCTGGACTCCAAAGGAAGACAACTGTTCTCACTTGGAGTACTAGTGCAAGTTTACTTCCCTGCTTGGCCAGAATACCTCTGGTTTCCCCAGTTAGTCTGTTTGCACTGGGTTTCTTTTCCTCCCTTTTGTTCATCCATCAAAAGAAACAGAGAAAGGAAATCTCCTCTGTAGGAGCTGGCAGTGGGTGGTGTTGGGGGAGCTGCTGTCTCCCTGGGAAGAGGAATAAATGCAGCTGTGTGATCTTAGTACACCTGTATTGAATCTTTCAATCTTCCCCTTGTGAGAATAAAAGCCCAGCCTGCCACCTATAAGCATCATAAGTAAAACTGTCCTTGATTTCTGGAGGGGTTATGGGGTAATACCTGGAACAGCCTTGTACGAAGGCTAAAGAGTATTGCTGTCTCTGCTCCTTTTCTAATTCTGGATGAAAAGTGTTGTCCAGCCTTTGCTTGCAGGGGTTCAGCCTCTGCTCCCTGGGTTGAGGGAATGTGCTTCATCTGCTGGTTTACATTTGTGTGCTGTAGGCTTTTATTCTGCTGGTGGTCTGTAAAACCCAGCGTCTCTCATTTTATTCTGGTGTAATGACTTGACATTTGAGTCACATTCCTCCCGTCTGCAGAAACGCAGCCATAGAAGACTCTTCCTGGCAGGCCAGTGTTAGCAGCAAAGTGCAAACAGGTTCATTCCCTTGGCTCGAAACTGTAGTCAACTAGGACAAAGTAGTTACAAAACGAAACAGTAAAGTTTTAGAGGTCTCCTGCAACTAATTATTTCCAGCTACAGCCTGCTCCTAGGGTGACACGGGAGGAAGTTAAAGTTAATTAGTGGGTATTTTGGCTGTCTCCTCAAATTATATTTCTACATTCAGCTAGGCCAGGTTATCCAAACAATAAAAATGCCTTCTAAAAGTCATGATCAACTGCTCTTTTATCCTCACTGCATCCATTTTTCAGAAATTACTTGAGCACCTTTTGTGATGAGAGGTGTAGGTAGACATGTCTGGAGAGAGCAGCCAGGCCAAGGAGCAGCCTCAGGCCAGGACCCACTCCTTCTCCTGAACCAATGTGCTCCTGCATACCCCAGGAGCAGTTGCATGTTCCAGGCTTTCATTCTGTACTATCTGTGATGCGCAA
Source organism: Oriolus oriolus (assembly GCA_013400235.1). Taxonomy (NCBI): domain Eukaryota; kingdom Metazoa; phylum Chordata; class Aves; order Passeriformes; family Corvidae; genus Oriolus; species Oriolus oriolus. Next base: position 647,398 of record VXBT01006402.1, read on the forward strand.
CCAAGCCTAAAACACCTTGCAGAAAGCTTTGCCGGGGGAAGAGTCATCTCTGCATCTGCTGCAGTCCCCCCATTCTCGCAACAGCAGGCGTGTGGCAGCTTAGATTGCACGGAGTAAGGGCTCCTCTGGAGGAAGCTCCTGGATCCGTCACAAAGCAATGGATTTTTCTTTCTTTTCTGTTTATTTAATAATTGTTTTTCTTTATTTAATATTCTTCTTTTATTCCTATCAGTCTGAAAATGAAAAGCCCATGCTGGTTTTTTGTATGATTCTGCTTCCTGAAGGTCTGCTGCATTCTGCAAATGCCCACATCCACCTGCACATGTCTCCAAAGTGTTCTGTTTGCATGTCCACTGGCTAAAAAGCATTAAAGAAAATTGTTGCTATCTACTCTATTCAGATTTAACCTTTGTTTTCACAGGAGGTACATTGCAGCAGTGATATTCACATCTGGGCGCAGCTCTGTACACTACGAAAATCCAAGGGTGTTTGTATCTGTACTGCAGGTTGGAGCTTTTATTTAAGAAAGCATCACTGTTAATTCCCCACCTGCAGGCTGGTCTCAGAGAACCTCCTACAGAATTATTCCAGGACAGTCTCAGACTCTACAGAGAAACTGGTACAAAGAAACCTTTTCTTTTCTTTTCTAGAACTACCTGGCTCTTTCAGTTTAAACAAAGCCAAACCAAACCAAACCAACAAACAAAACCCGAATAAACAAACCAGTTAGCACATTGACATTTTCTTTTCTGCTTGCAGATGAAACAAATTACTGCTGCCATCAGTAAAGAGCTGTTTCTGTAGTCATTAACTAATTTCTTTAATAACACTAAATGAATATCAAAAATACAGATCAGTTGTTGCTGTCACTGACCTTGGTGTAATACCTGTGTCCCAGCAAAAAAAAGAAGTGGATTAGGAAAGGACTTGAAAAATAGGAGACTGGGGGAAAGGAATGAGTTCTTAAATTACCAGGTCAGGCAGAAATGCTTAAGAGAAAGGTAAGGTACTTAGTGAAGCAATAAATAATTCCTTTAACTGGTTAGAATAAAACTGATACAGGGGCCTGGGTCTTCAGGATGTTGGCATATTTAACCATATAATATTCTGTTTAAATAGGCTGTTCTTACTAACCATCTGCAGAAATGTCAGAAAAGGAATGAGGATAACACTAGATTACAATTCACTGAGCATTATCTTCATTCAACAGGAGAGCAGACAATTTCACTGTTCTGGCTGATGTTCACCCCATATTACCTTTCTCATTAGAAAACTTCTCCCAGCCCATTCTCTTTACAGCTCATGCTTTCCTCTTTGCAGACCTGCTCCAACTGCAGCTCTAGGCTTACACTCGACCCAAACCTGAATCCTACCACTAAAAATAACCATAAGCTGAGGATTATCCTTCCACACATGGTAATGGTAATGGCAACTAGCCATTACCCAGGAAAAAGGCTTTTACAACCCAGGTGTCTCCACAGCCCACACTTCCCTTTGGGCGCTCTTTGCCAGCCCCACTGCAGCTGCAGCTCTCTAGGCTCTCTCTTTCTCTCAACCCCAAACCTAACTTTTACTTAGGCTGAGCCTGTAAGAAAGGCCCCCAGCTACTGTGCAGATGAAAAATTTCTTAAGACACAGGCTGCACTGAAGTAACACCCCTTGTGACAGGACTTAATTAAATATTGGAGTTGTGAGTGGATGTTGTACCTCCAAACCTCTGACTTTCTTAATTTTCTTTATTTATAAGGAAACTTTTATATTCAGTATGTTTAATCAGGCTGATATGTTTGGGCAGGATTTTCAAGAGAAGCAGTCCAAAATGAGGTAAATGTTGAAGGTTTCTTTTTTGGGCAGATCACTAATTGTTTGTATAGCAGAAAGCTTCTGAATAATTCCTCCAAAGCAATAGCAATCCATGAAGTGCAAAATCACAGGAAGGAACAATACCTGTATTCAAAATAGACTCACCAGGAAAGAGGAGAAAGAAGAAATTACTCTTGAACATACACATTTCTATTGAATATTGAAGGATGAAGTTGAACGTCTAGGCAATGTTTTCATGCTAAGTTTGCATTAATAAAACAAACAAAAATACTCCCAAAATCTGATGAGGTAAGATTCTGAACTTAGAGGACTAAATGTGGAATAATGCAGACATTCATTACCTTATCTTACTTCTTTTGCACTGGCCTGGCTGCGATCAGCAGAAACTCTCTCCTCAATCCCTTTGCATGAAAGCCCCTGCGTAGGAACAACCAGTGGGGCACAGCAAGATGGGCTGAGGTGCTGGAACTACGCCCCATGGCCTTGGGTTGCAAGTGCCCACATGAGGTTATCAAATACCCACTCTGTACTAAAATGGATCACTCCTTTGCCATACTTTGCTTAACCAATGCTTCTGGACACAGATTTTCAAAGGATTTGCATCTGTTTTCTCTAAATTAGAATGTGGCCTTTATAAAGCAAAGTTTTCTATCAGTTCATTGCTAAATTTTCTTTCTCTTCGACAAAAAAAAGGAAGAGTAGTCCAACAGTATTCCTTTTATATAACTTTTTCATCAGCAAGATGCCCCATATCCCGCAAGAGATACTAATTTATTTATTTAAATAAATCCAGCAGTGAGTAATGGCAGGGTAGGTAAAGTCCTTCCAGTGGGAAATGTTCTCCTTTAGCTGAAAACTGGAATTTCTGAAGAAACTACACTGAAACAAGATATTTTATTTCATCAGTCAACTTAACTAGATTTATTTATGCACATGCCTTTCAAAATTTTAATGAGACTTAAACTTTTAAACCTCTGCACTGCTAAAAGGGCTTTTATCTTCATTGTCCAGAAGAAAAAAAAAGTATTAATTTATTAAAATAGCAAGTTGCAGCTGGACTTTTCTGCTATTTTATGTTGAGTGTTTACCACTAGGAAGTTATTGTGCAATAAAAAATCCCTTGAGTTTTTAATACAACTCAGAGTTATTGAAACTCTCACTGTAATCTGTTTAGTGGTACTTTCTAGAGGACAAGAAGCCAGAAAGGAATAAAACATTTGTGGTTTTTATATGTGTGATTTTGGCTGGGATATCAATAACGCCTTCCATTTTTTAAGAGACAGGGGAGATGCTGCTCGCCTCACCACCAAAGTGCTGCTGTGGCCAGAGGAGAATCCACAGGGGCTGTGACTTCCCCACCAGCTTTGACAAGCAGCTTCCAAAGTGGCCCAGGCACTCCATTATCTTCATCCAGGCTTGGTTCTGCTTCTCCTCAAATCAGTGGGAATTTCTGAAGTCTATTGGAAAGGAATCAGGACCTGTGAGGTCTTGGGTCAATGCAGCGTCAACAAGGTGAAGTGATGTGAATTTAAAACAATGTGTAACTCAAGCACTTTAAGAGTTAAGCACCTGGATTCAGAAATGTCAAAATTAAAGCCCTGTGTACAGCTTCTGCTCTCCTTTACACGTGTGCATTGCAATGTGGCCTATACAATGATGTTCTGCTTTCTCTGGGAGACACTTTTTCTCTCAGATGTACAGGACAGATGGAGAATATGGCAGGAATGTGTTTGGGATGACTTGGTTTCTGTATGATCTTTCTTACCTCACACATAAAATTTGGTTGGCAGAGGATGGTTCATTAGATATGGGCAGAAGTGTGCTTGCAGGTCTTGGCTATGTTCTTAATTGTGGCATTTCCAGGTATCTCATGTTTGGTTATTTATGTAAAGTAGTAACAAATAAACCCAGATTGATCTTGATGCTGTTGCCTGCATAATTTTTGAAAGCAAACTGAGCTTTCACACATTTGCCCCTATGACACTGGTGTGGAATGACAGTAGTGACTTCTAGATTCATTTATTAGGTTTCTTAGGCTGTTGAGTTCAAGCAATCAGTAAACAATTAAGCTGTTCCCTTTTTTCTGCGTGCCACCTTTAGAAGGAGAGCTTACACTTTCCCAGAGATTTTATATTTTGAAGACTTGGGTCTGAACTTTCTGCTGCTTATGCTAAAAATCCAGAGGAATGAATTAAATGCAATTTTTCAAGAGTAATATTTATAGGTGTCAGAGTTGAGCATACGACAATTTCCCTTTGGAAATCACTGTAGTCAAATGGACAAAAATTAAATTGAAGATAAATTTCCTGTACTGTAGAACTGAATCTGCAGGACTTAGCTGCCACAAGATCCTAGGTCAGGATATGCAGGTTTGATTAATATTTTAATTAACTCTTAAATTACCACCATTGAAAGAGTTGAAATTTAAAAGGCTTCCAGTATCCTAGGCCAGTTTCTTGATGGTTTCCTTTTTCCCCCCCACTCCCAAGGTAACATGTATGAGGGGAGCTGAAGAAGGAGAAGGTCATGGAGGTATCCTGCTAAAGAGAGTAAAAGCACGGTATTGATGGAATAGTTCCAAGCTTTAAAAGCACATATTCAATAAGCTTAAGTAGTTTTATCAGAATTTTGTCACAGAATTCAATGATGCCCAGCAACAGGATGAGGAGCAGTGGCCATAAACTAAAGCACAAGGAGCTCCACCTCAGCATAAGGAAGAACTTCTTTACATTGATAGTGGCGGAGCACTGGAACAGGCTGCCTGAGGAGATCGTAGAGTCTCCCTCTTTGGGGACATTCAAACCCCACCTGGACACGTTCCTGTGTCACCTGCTCCAGGTGACCCTGCCTTGGCAGGGGGTTGGACTGGATGATCTCCAGAAGTCCCTTCCAACCCTAAGGATTCTGTGATTCCAGTATATTTCTAAAAATGAAAATAGGTCTAGAATTCAGCACTACATTTTTCTAAAAATCTCACTTCGAAATGTTAGAAATATCAGGTGATTTGAAGACATGCTTGGTAGGACTATTGCTGGCATTAGCAGAATACTAAATTTTAGATTAATTGCTATCCGAAGGATGGTTGTAAAACTGTCCAAATTCTCACAAAAGCCTGAGCTGAGAAAGATAGGACATGGAAATTACTAACCTGAAAAATGAAAATTTTGAACGTTCTGAGCTGACCAGACCCAAGGATTGAAAGGACTGTGGGCAACATCTCTTGGCCACTGCAGATGCCACGAAGCCCTGGCAGAACTAGGTCATGGTGCCGGCAGACCTTACTTAGGATATCTGCTGCCCTCTAACAGCAAAATATAGGAATCACAAACTAGTTTTTGCTAGTGAACTGCAAAACACAGGGCCAGCTCCAGCTCTGAGCTGCACCCCATCCTGTCTCCTGTACCTGCAGAAGTGTGCGCTGCTTCTGTTTCACTACAGCTTTAGCAGACAACCTGCCCGTGGCTTTTGCCTGTCACACATCACTCCTCTGATTTTAATCAGCTCTCAGATAAATGTGGAATAAATGCAGGCATTCATTACCTTATCTTAGTTCTTTTACACTGGCCTGGCTGTGTAGATCAGCAGAAACTCTCTCCTCAATACCTTTGTGTAAAAGCCCCTGTGTAGGAATAACCAGTGGGGCACAGATTATTCAGATCATGTGGTGCCGGGATCCAGAGGTGCTGGAACTACTCCCCATGGCCTTGGGCTGCAAGTGCAAGGACTATCACTAGGTGCATAGCTTGGACTCTTCTCCCCAGCATCATATTTTAAACCAAAACCAACCTTTAGAGGGAAAAAAGGGTCTGTTGGGTTGGTGTTTTGTATCCCCTCCCTCAGCAGCTCTGCCTCCTGCACACAAAGTCAGATTGCTACTGAGTGAATTGCAGTTGCATTTGATAAAAAAAAACCCTCCAAACTAAATTTCAAAGACATGTTATCTTCCTGAACCTGTGAAAAACAGTGTAGAGGCTAAGGTAGTAAGGCTAATGTCTGTGCTACAGAACTCAGGATATCTTCTCCCTAGAGCCACACGGATGATGTGGAAAGAATTTATACCATTTCTGAGATGAGCTTGTGAAGAGGGATCTGTGTTAGCTACTCAATTTGCTTCCACATTACAATTTTAATACTCTGACTGACTCTTGAAAGGGAGAGAGCATAAACAGAAATACGGGAAACAAAGTTTTCTTCCTGAAACCTATACAAGTACAGTAGCATAAATAGGGGGTTAGTATTTTTTTATGGTTTGAAATTAGTATAATAGGTATATTCAAGCAAGATCCTCTTGAAATGTTTGTTTTAAATGCCTATTTGGAAAGCCATTTATGCAAGTACTGTAATTGCACTCTCGTTCTGCTTGGCAAACACACGCTGTTCTGTGGAGGCAGTTTGAAAGGGTGAAGAGAAACTCTTTCCCTGCCAACCTAATTTCTTTTGAGAATTTATTTTTCATGCTGTGTAGTTCTTCAAATCTGAAGAAGAAGTCTAGCTAAAATAATGAAGCTGAGCAAGACTGTCATCCAGTATTTGGGTTCCAGTTTTAGAAACTAAGCAGCTAATGCTAATGGGATTAACTGTTAGCCCACTGGCACACTTGGTGATTGTGACACTGGCCAACGTAATGAGCCCATGGCACTATGAAGGTAAATAAATTACATACAGCTTAAAGCTAGCAGCTGCTCTGTCCTCCTTTATCTAGACATTTTTTGTTCCTCTCAGGTGGCACAAATAATGCAATTTTCATGGTTAGAGCTGAGATCTGGACCCCTAACCATGTCATCCAGCTCAGCAGTACACAGCTGCTTGCTCTGTGCATGCAGTATGTCATCTCACAGGCGTTTATGTATGTTCCGTTTCCTTATATCTTCTAACAATGAGAGAATGGCTTTGGTCTCTCTGCTTCTCTGGAGTTACATATAGAAATAAAAAACATCAGTAAAATCCTGCAGAAGTGAACAGATGAATCATATCTTAACTGACATTAATTGTCCATTATTACAATTGGGGATTTAAAAGACAAATTGCTATTTGCTTAGCATTTGAGAAAAAACACATCCACAGCTCTTTAAGCACACCCGATAAATGGCACTCTGATTTTGATCTGATTCATTACCTCAGTTAGGTGATGGAGGAAGCACTTCAGCAGAAATATTATGCCTGAAGACTTAATCCAATTTGCAAGTCCAGTCACACTGACCACATCCACAGTATTTTAAATAATAGGTAGTGCCAATCACATTTCTGCTCTGGCCATGAACAATCACTGCCATGGATTAAAGGGCCAAGAGGACTAGGAAAACTTCTTCCTTTCTAAAATATCCATCATTTCATGAAAAGAAACAAAATCCCGAGATTTCATTAAATTTCATTTCAGTATGTTTAATTTATTTTCTTTTTTTTCCCATTTTATTACTTTTCCTTTTATTCTGTGAAGTTTCATTTAATTTCATTTTGTTCTTTGATTTGTCATTCCATTTCCGTTCATGAAATGAATTCATTTCATGAACGGAAATGAAATCTCAATATTTCGTCGAATTCCCAATACTTCCCTTCCATTTCAATTTTTGATATTTCATTTCCTTCCATGTAATCCTGTCATGATTTTCCAAGAGCTCACTACAGATTTGTAACTTTGTCTTCATGTGTGGATAAGCCTCTTGCTACCTGAATAACTGTTAGGAATAAAACCTCTTCTGAGGGTGAGAAACTCAGTTGTTTCCTTTTATGGGGTTTTTCCCCCATATGAAAAAAAGGAAATAATTTAGAGACTGATGCAGAAAGATGAAAGAGAAATTACAGACAACATTATGTAGCTGTGTACATCTCTAGGATTTACTTCCATTAGTTTTACTTGTGATCTTGTCTTTTTCTTCCTGCTTCTGAATGTGTAAAATAATAAATTGAATGCTCCAAGGAAAGAGCAGTAGTTCATAAGCTGCAGTTTTGCACAAAGTTTTCAGATACTACCACCTTCCTCAGCTGGAAAGGGCAGCATGGCTTGCAAACAAATTTCATGGTTCTCAAAAACTCACTGAAGTGCCCTGCTGAGGTGCAGTGCTGAGGTCTTCTGTTCTTAAGCTATGGATAAAAACAAAACATAAAGCCTGGCTGTGCAGCTTTCTCTGGCACAGATGAGATGGGGATTTCTCTCTGTGTGTACGAAAACTTGTCTAATGATTGCTGAACATTTATTTCAGACAAAAATATAAAAAGGCACTATAGAAAAGTATTTGTCCAGGATCTGCTTTTTACTCTGTCCCAGCCTACTTACCTCTATACAGAGTGGATCTGCAACCACAAATATGTACTGTTCAGTTCATGTGATCATCTAAGTTACTGCAGAAAATAACTATATTCAGCTCTTACAGGTCTTTTAACTAGAGACACCTTTTAGGCTGGGAGTTGATAGTGAATCCAATTTTTACCTTGACTGTAGAAACCAGCCATGTCAAGCTGTCTTGCACACCCCTGTGGTTTGGCAGCTCTGGCCCCCTTGCTGCTCTGCACTCCAGCGTAGATTTCCCTACAAGCCTTTGTGAGTGCAGTTGTCTCTCTAGCCAGCTGTCACATTAGATGTTTTGTGTTACATCGGTCATAAAACTTGTGCACAAAACCAATATTGTACACATAAACTTTAGGGAAGCATTTCCCCAAATTCTTATAAATGCCTGGGTAGAGGCTGGGTGGAGACTGGTCATTTTTTCTTCTGGTGACAATCACAGACAGGTGATGTGACCTATACGACCATATTAACTATGATAGCGCGATTTTTGTTTATTAACCACTCTTTACTATTCTGTATACTTTACTTCCCTCTTTAAAAACAAACCAGGGGGAAAAGAACATCAAATCAAAATTGAGCAAAACTCCCACGTCAAGTAACTAGTCACAGATCAGAAACATTGAAGATATGTTAGAGAAAAAATTCTAGGTCAAAAATTATTCATACAAACAATTCTGCAAGTACTCAGAAATCAGGCCAGGTTTGCAAATAATTTGTGAACTGAACAAGTAAAAATCTAAGTGGATAAAATTTTTGCAGAGAATGCTCTGACTGCTGGAAGGTATCCCATTAGATCCACAATACATGCTGAATTTCTCAGCCCTAATCCCCCAGATGGCAGTCTGAACTCATTCTCTGAGATGGCAGATTTGCTCTGCTGACATTCAGTTTTTCCCTCATTAAGGATCATGAAGATCAGGCATTCTTTCTTTTCTAGAGCTCTCCCTGATACTTCTCTCAGATCTGTGACATCAAAGTCTTAATGAAATGTATAAAGAATTTGAAAAGATGAACTTCAAATACAGAAAACGAGTATTCTTTTGCTTGATTGGTAGCATGGTAGCAAAGCAGGAATGATACTCCATCCATGGATGTCAGGTGCATTCCTAACAATACCAAAACCAAAAGAGAGGTCCCTAAATTTTAAGAACACCTCTCTAGAGCTGTCTAGCTTACATGCTGAAAACCCATATATAATATTTTATTGAAACAACAAATTACTTTTTTAAAAAAGTACTTCAGAGTTATAAATTATGTAAGAAATCCATCCAACTGGATTCTGTCACTGAATAAGCCTATGAAATTAAACTATTATGCTTTATTTAAAACTCTAGGTAGTATCTGAGACTTGTCTGAAGAGATTTATGTGAGTTAAGATTTCTAGAAATCTATTGCAGACATCTAAAAGCAGGAAAGAAACAGAACAAATTACTGACTGATATGCACTACAAGCAAAGCAATCACCCTTACCTATTTCGCTAAGCTTTTGTTTTCAGTGTTCTAAACACCAGGACAGGATGTTAAGTTTGTTCAGATTCCCTCACATATTAATTGCAGCAAACAGCTCTTGGCCTGTAAATTTTCCAGTCTAAATATACAATATTTGAATTCTCATTCAAATTGATTTGTCATAACTAGACCACAAGTTCAGTGTGGTACACATATCCTACATGACTGCTGGGGCTGTAACCAGTAGAACCACAATTATAGTACAGGGGTGTTTTTTTATAATGTTCTTTAGTATTTGCATGCTTTTTTTGCTGAGACTACTTCAGCCAATGAAACAGGTTTCTGAAATATTCCTTAAAAGTGAACATAGATGGGAATAAATACTATTGGAATTAATTAAGGACAAAACATTAATACGCTCAGAAAAACTTGCATAGTTTTTTCTTGGCCTTCATATCTCTAGAATAACAACGTAAGATATCAAGCCAAATAGCCAACGTGCTTTTACATGGAATGCTATGGCTCAGATTCTCAGGCCTGGGAATTCAGGCAATACAAAAGAATGAGATTTGGCCACACTTAATTAGCACAGAACATCTTATTGGAAGAAAAATTCTTTATGAGCTATGCATGAATGCTGAGTGACATTGTCAGGGTTACAAAATATACATGCTGAGTCCCCACTCAGTACGCAGCCACCTGAGGCTGCTGCAACCTTGATGTCACTCAACCCAGCATGGCTCAAGGAGTCAAGGGAGGTAAAAATTTCCCAGGACAAAAAATGGAACTATTAATTTCCTGCCCTTTTCCATCCATGTTCTTTATCTCCCATTAAAGGTGGCTGGGAGGCTGTGTTTAAATCTGGACCAGTGAGAGGCTGAGGTGAAAGGTTTTGTGGCAGCACTTTTTGTTCACTTTTTTGTATTATGATATTGTCCTTGAAGACCCCTGGACTGGAGCTTTGCAGTGTTAGGTGACATACAAGCATAGAGACAGTGCTTGCCCTGAAGAACACCCCATTCTCTATGTATTTCTTCATTTTAGGCCACACACATCATTTCCTCTTTGCTTCCAGAATTCTCTCTTCTATTTGGACACTCTCTGTTCTCTAGTGCAAATCACAGCTGCCTTTTATTTTATTGTTTTTCCTTTCTCCTGCCTGTTCTTCAGTTGTACCTTGTCTTCATCAAAACTAATCTAGTTAATTCTTCATTTTCAAACCAGGCTGTGGTGCATGGTCCACAGTTGCTTAGCAACAGCTCCCCTGCGCGTGCAGGGACAAGGGCAGGCAGGGATGCCAGCCTGGAAGACTGGCCCATGAAGGTGAGAAAAACCAGGAAAAAGGTTGTCTCCCTCTGGGCTTTAGGGCTGCACATTCTACTGCAACACACTGGCAGAAATGTCAGAGGGGCAGGGCTTGCTTTCATTGCCACTACTGGCTTTTCAAATAAAAAAATCCCGTCTCAGCACATGATAGGAATCAACTACGCACAACAGAGTATGTTCTGGATGCATATATGGGTGTGACCTAAATCATTCCTATATTAAGCACTAGGCATGGTTTACAATTACTCAAATCCCAATACTCACAACTTTACATAAGCCTGAAATGTACCGAGGAGAAATGTGGGTAGCTTTATTATACAGAATTTAGGGGACTAAGTGCTGCAATCTCAAACCAGGAGGTCTGGCACTTTTGAGACGGATATGAGCGATTTATGGTACAGATCTCTTCCCAGACAGGCTTCCAAAAATGCAGAGGAAACTATGGGAAGAAAACGTTGTGGGCTTTCACCATCCTCTGTAAGTATGTGTATGTGGGAAAGTACCTTGTCTCTCTGTTAAAACTCTGTTTACATCACATCCTTGGGTGAAAATCAAGAAATGCAAATGATAAGGCTCTGAGGGGACAGCAGTAATAACAAGTAATCAATGATTTTAAAAGATCCAGGTTATCTTAAAAATCTTATTACATCAAAAACATAAACCTGTAAGATGAGTTTGGGATTCAGGTTACCTAGAGATTGGGTTAAAATATTCCTGTAACTGAAGGCCAGGATAGTAAACACTCCAGAGGGGTTTGTGAATAAATCTCAAGAATATTCAGGTTGAGACACTAGTCTTCATGCCTTCTACATTACCTCAAGCTGCAAAGAATGAATTTGGAACAAGGCACAGCCAGAATTTTGCTAAGCCTTCCAGGCTGTTGTAGATTAATTTCAGCTGGAGATGCCTGCAGTGGCCTGAAGTATGTAGAGAGGAGAAAAGGTTGCTTAAATCCAGACTTAATCCAACTCAGAATGACCAGATGAGACATTCTGTCTGGCCCATCCCATCTTCACCCCTATCCTGCCTTTGCTGTGAGTCAGAACACCCAGTCTAGGTACAAAATGGAAGGAATTTCTCCAGTGTTTTGTTTTTTCTCCGAAATAAAGGTTTAGAATTCTTTTTCTATATGCAAGAAGTGCCATATATAGGAAAAGAGAATTATCAGGTGCATCTTTCCATCCTCTGTTCTTCAAATACAACCTTTACTAAATTTCATAAACTGCAACAGCAATAAGGAATCATCATGCTTCTAGTCCTGCCTTGTGCTCATGTAGGAACTTGCAACAAAGAATTCAATGCTTTGCCAGCTAAGTCTGTTACAGATATCCCAAGAGAGAATACTTTGTGACAGCTATTTTTATCTTTTTAGATATATACTTATACTTTGTATACAGTAAGTGCTGCCTCCCAACGAGTACTAACCATATTACCCAGAAGATATTAATGCATGTATTTGACAAGGTGATTATTTGTATCAAGTTGACGTTATGGTGTAGATGTGTTAGCTGTGACTATTACTGAATTGCTGGTTTCATTCTCACTTATTATCAAAGATCAAACGTGGAACTCTGCATATGACAGCACATTCACACACATTTATGCTAATTAACATTAATGAATGATGGCTGGAGACCATCAGTGCTGCTGAAGAAGGCAGAGTTTTACTTGCTGTACTCTGCACATGATAGAATCATAGGATGGTTTGGACTGCAAGGGATCTTAAGGATCTTCTAGTTCCTATGGGCAGGAAGAGATAGCTTGCACTAGACCCAGTTCTGCAGAGCCTGGCTGAGAAGCTGTCCTTGAACACTTTGAGGGATGGGACATCCACAGCTGCTCTGGGCAACCCGTGCCAGTGTCTCAGCAGCCTCACAGTCAAGAATTCCTTCCCAATATCTCATCTCAAGCTACCCTCTGTCACTGTCAAGCCATTGCCCCTTGTCCTGTCAGTACCTGCCCTTGTAAGCAGGCTCTCTGCAGCTTTCTTTAGGCCCCTCTTCTTGCGGGATGAGGCTGTGCAGTCCCCGGGGCAGGCAGCTGCTGAGGAATGCATTTGGGGCCGGGAGCTGGGTGTGCAGCGGCAGTGCCAGCTGCAGATTGAGCTCTGGCTGGGGGGAGCCCGGGACCAGAGGCCGTGAGCTGCCCACCCTTTGCATAACGGAGGGCATGGGCAGCTGAGGTGCCAGCCAGGGATTTGAATGGACACTGAGAGCTGCAGCAGGAGCCGGTGGCTCTTTCTGGAATGAGACATCTGCGACTCTGCTGGGGGAATCC
>VXBT01006403.1:0-20125 GCA_013400235.1 Oriolus oriolus
GCCGGTCAGCGGCGGCCACAATGGACCATTTTGAAAATCCCAGTTTCTGCCATGTCATCCTTTATCTCTTGTTATGCACCATTGTGTACCTCCACACCACCTTTACCCCTTCAATTTAACCGTCATATTCCAAAACATTTCTATTACCCCATATTTTCCAAATGCTCACAAACTATAATTCTTCCAAATTCCCCTTCTGAGAGGAAAACACATACCGCCTTGTTGTTTGATGAACCACGGGTGTGATACAACCATGCTGACTGATTGACTGCAGGATGAGAAAACACTATTGTCTCTCACTAAGGACCACGCAAACCTTTAGAAGCCAAAGATGGTTCAATATGATATATATTGTAGAACCAAGAATATCTGAGAGTTAAAAGTATCACAGAGGCTGAAAAAGCAAGCACTTGATCAAAATAGACTATTTCAACAAAACTAAGATGTGTATGCTTCTTTTAAGGAGGACATTTACATGTTGTGACATGCCTCAGAAATAAAATCACATAGAGTCATACTTGTTTTTGTGGCCTCAGCCCAGTAGATGGAATGTGGTAGTATTTACTGAACTGGAACCAGCACATGGAATTGCTAAAAAATTTCTAGTTTCTGAATTCCTGTGGGACCGAAGGCTAGAGTCAAACCTCCACACTGAAGCCAAAAGCAAGTCAATTCTGTATAAGGTCAGAAATAAAAATTTAGGTAGCATAGTATTGTAGGTGTCTCCAGGGTTAAGCAGACTCAAGGGCTGTTATGGGAAACAGTCTTGTAGCACATAAATCCATCATGAGCAGTCAAGATATGGCTCTAAAAACCCACCTAAATTCAGCCTACACAATACAGATATTTTTCACAGAATTTAGATAAATCTAGATGGCTGTCTTAGACTGATTTTAACACATATCTGCAATGCTTTACTAATGCACTCCCTGCAAGCTCTTCCTGTTGCAGCAGCACTGTTCTGAGCATAATAAATTGTCTTTGCACCTATAAACTTTCTCAGTTTATATGCTTAAATATTTTATGAATTCTGAAATTCAACTATTATTTCTACCTGAGGGGTGCATATGGAGATTCAAAGTTCAAATCTGAGGATTAGTTTCAACTTCCTATGCCATTAGAAACTGAAAGAATTATCCTGGGAATATGTCATTTTTCAGTTTCTCAGTTCCCTTTGACTTAGAGAAGTGTTATCTATTAAGATTAAGTATAGTATTCCATAAAGCTGTGAGGCTACATTTTCCTAAATCCTGGTTTCCAGATGCGTGATGATTGTTATAGTTGGTAGCAACTGCATGTCAATTCACATAGTGCAGCAGGTTGCATAGAATTTTTTTTTCAAGTTTATGCAAATAAGGAAACTGATACTTAAGTACAATAAGCAACTCGTCCAATGTCACAAAATTATTGTCGTGAAGAATATTATCGATTTAGGCCATGAAATTATACAGACTGCATCCTCTTCTATAGTTGAAGGTCTCAGTGGTTTGTTCCAGACCTTCCAAAAAGTATAATGTTGCTATATTCTAATTCAGTCCATTTGGTTACAAAATTCTGGTATTTAATTGCTGTCATTTAACTCTCATTATATATTATTGTAATTGTACAAATTACATTTCAGGAATATTGAATATAGCTTCCATAGAGACTTCAGCAAATGGGAGGAGGAGACATATGACAATATTTTCTAAAAGCATATAGAAATGTTACATCAAGAGATGAAAATAACATACTGAGACATGAGTCAGAGAGACATGAGTATCAAAGAAAAGGGGAAGATCCTGCAATGGTGAGGTAACATTTTTTGGAGCAAGCTATGGACAACATTTCATACCAGTTGGAACAGTGTTCTGTCATGTGCTAAATATCTTTTCACAGTAAGAGTGGTTCTGAGTTGCCCTCAGAAGATAAGACCACCTAATATTTGAAAACCTTGAAGAAGTCACTTCATTTCTGTTAAGAGTACAATTCCTCTGTTGAATTTGGAAGGCATACCATCTGCCCACATCAAAGACTATAACAGCATTATTTGGTAAACATTGCTGCAAACTGCAAATGGGTGCCACAGTCCCAAGTGGGCAGGACTTGTCACATCCAGTGTCACTGAAGAATGTCTGATCTTCAGCTCCAGATGCAGATGCCACTCTGTCCCAATAGGTCCCTTCAACCCCAGCCAGCCAGGCTGTAAGGCACAAATAGAAATGCAACACATCTGGAAGGCATGAGCCAAGAAAATCATCTGCATGAAGTGTGTGATTCTGCTTCAGTGAGAGGCTGAAGTTTTCTACAGTGTGAACTCACACTGAAATATCAGTGTTATTTCTGCACAAAGAGATCATATTACATGTCATCCTACGTAAGAACATTGCTAGGCAACATCACAGGATCACCATGGTACAGGAGACAATACAGCAGGTATCCAGGCCCAGGGGACCGATCACATCACAGGTCTCCACCAGCCCTTGCCTGAGCATACCAAGGAGAACCAGCACAAGTTTTGTGACTGGACCACAACCTTCTTTCTGTCCCAGCTGCACTCCACTTCAAGCCTTCCAGACATGCTGAGAGGGCAATGGCAACTCTAAGTCACCATAATCACTGCTGGGATAGCTGTGCACTTGTTTCCTGCGGATGAGGGAAAGACTCTGGATGTAGTCTACCCTGACTGCAGCAAGGCCTTTGATATTGTCTTCCATGGCATTCTCCTGGAAAAACTGGCTGTCACAGCTTGGACAGGTGCAGTGTTCACTGGTTAGAAACTGCCTGCCAAAAATATCTCTAAGTCTCCATTACTCAAGGAAAAGAGAATGCTGGTAGCCCATCACTAGATGCAGTTTCATAACCTGTATAAATTAACACACATTTCAAGTTATGTTTCCCTAATCACACATATATATATCTACTAACTCCATTATATAAGATGTAAAGGTACAAAGTACAGGTAAAGAGTACAGTACAAAGTACTTTTACAGGTTGATAAACAAGATAGACATGTTGCAAATAAGTGTAACTTGTTGTAACACAATATGCATTAGAGATCTGCAACCATTGTTCTTCATGATTAAAGTATCAATAAGACTATACACATGAGGAAATGAAGAGGGGTTACAAAATTTACTCTCAAGTGGCTACCTCAAATGGTGTGTCAAAGTCCTGTATCTGGGATGGACTAGCTGCATGCAGCCGAGGACCAAATAGCTAGAGTTATGTTTTTCAAAAAGGAACCCAGTCATCCTATTAGCTCACTGTGCGTTTGTAGCACCACCCTGCAATAACATCCCGGGCTTCATTAGGAAAAGCACAGATAGCAGCTTAAGAAAAGTAATTACTCCACTCTAATCCACACTACAGAGACCACATTTGACATACTGCTGTGGATTCCCCACTGCCACAAACAAGAGAGCTCAGCAGATGGCTGGTGGAATGGTTAGAGAGCTGGACTACATTACACCTGAGGAGACACAGAGGAAACACTTCTGCCTGTTCATCCTGGAGCAGATGTTGAAGGGGAATCTTATTGCTGCCTTCTGCTTCTTAAGGGGTGTTATAAGGAAGGCAGTCAGATGTTTCTCAGGCATGCAGAGAGAGAGGATGAAAGCCATCAGTAACAAGTCAGAACACGTAAAATTTCAACTAGATGGAAGAAAAATAACATTTCACAATGTGAGTGGTCAAGCTCATATCTCTCCAAAAGACTGTACAATACCTATCTTCGTAGGTCTTTTAAAATGCATACACTAAGTGCTAAGAAACCTGACTAATCTTTGAAGCTACTTCTGCTTGGAGGAGAATTAGGAATTTGGTGTCCTCCAAAGCTCCCTTTCAGACTGGCTTATTCTCTGATTCCCTGTTTTGTCTGGAAGGAAAATCATATTATTAGGGAGGAAAATTCACAGAAAAATCAGTTCAGTGTTACCTTACACTCTGTATTGAAGAGCTTTATAGGCTTTATTAGTCAAAACAGGCAGACTCACATTCTTGTGTTTCCGGTCTTTTCTTTTTAGTTTTAAATAAATTATGCAGATACCAAGATTGTACTGTCTGAAAGCATTTCTAATACAAATCAAAGCAAAGAAAGTAGTTTGATAACTTTAGGGAAGGATAGAGCCATTTCTCAATTAATCAAGCATAGAGCATATATGAGTATACATCCAAAATAAGCTTCAGGACCCATGGTAAAAATTGGCTTTCCAAGACTTCCCCCTCCAAGCGTGAACATTTCTATTGCACTTCTTTTTCTCAGACAGCACCACTTTCTTTATCTTGAAGTATAGAAAGAGGGCTCTTGTCATTGCCTCAGGAGGCAAAATGTCACCATCCAGTCCTTATCTCTCCAGGTGTGAAAAAACTCACTATACCCAGCTCTCCAACTCTCTTGGAAAGATAAAACATGTCCTATCGTGCCATTTACAAAGCAAGACCAAGAAATATTTAGCAGTGAAAGAATGGATTCATTATGGCAGCTGAATGTCAGTGTTTAAGGCAGCTTGACAATACATAATATAATTGTGGTGTGAAACATTTCCACATACTATTATTGAAAATGTTGAAACTCATTTCAGCAAAAGCTCATGAGAGAAATTGTAACAAGATAAAACTCTGGAATGCATATGTGTACATGACCTCAAAATCAGCATATCTTTGTATTAGTAAGTGCAAGGAAAGATGAACAAAATATATTGCATCTCATCAGTAAAATTCTTATGGAAAGTAGGAGTTCAGAATTGAGAAAACCAGGAATTTGCAAACTTAATGAGCTGATAATTCTCACCATTGCTTCTCTTCTTTTTCCCATTCCATCTTTTCCATTTCCCAGCAGCAATTTGCCTGAAAGAATTATTATATATGATGAAAGAATGCAGAAATCTTAGATGGAAAGCTGACCAAAATGTAAAAATACAGCATGTAGTTTAATCCACTGCAGAATGAGATACTTATAGCTAAATTGTAGCTTTTTTATTTGAATATTTAAATATACCTAACAAAAACATCCTTAAACCCTTCCACAGTTCTCTTTTCATGCAGACTTCATTTTGGATGCTTGTAGGCATGTACTGAGTTAAAGAAAAAAATGTTATTTTCAAACTGTTCAGCACTTACTATGTTAGAGATGGATTATAATGTGGATTTCTCTCCAATAAAAATTGTGACATAAAAATTTTATTGGCTGCCCTTTGCTGATTGATTAGTCAGAGTTTGGTGCATTTTCTATACTTGAAATACCTTATATTTAACAAGATTAAAACCTTTTTCATTATGAATGCAAAGATAATTTATTCAGCTAACATGAAAAATTCATAACTAGAAGTTTTAACAAAGAATTCTATTTTTCAGAATTCTAATGGAAGACAGAAAATGACAACTTAAACACAGCAAGATTTGAAAAACAATCATAAATTGCCAACTGGAGTAAGTTAAGATCTGCATTTCACATCCTTTTTTATTTGTTAGTGTTCATTTGAAAGTTGAAATACTTCAGTGAAATTATCTCCTGTTTTTATTATCTTTACTCATGTTAAGACTGGAAATAAATCAAAAACTCATCCATATTTAAGGAAAAAAATCAGATTTTTCACCAAGTGTGAACTTGCAGAGCTTCTGTGAACTATAGCAACTTACACCAACTCAAGGTCTGATCAAAGCAGTAAAAATAGAAACTATTTCAAAATTGCAAGTGTGAATCAAAATTCAAGGCACTTGTTTACTCTAGTAAGGAAAAAATGGTACAATTTTTGGGCAGGTTAGTAGCTACACATATTACTAAATATTTTCCTGACTTTATGCAAGGAAATTTTAATGAAAGTCAAAGCAGACAAAAATAACTTGCTACCCAGATTTGAGGAATACTGTCCTTACTACCGGCATAAAAGGTTAGTAAGTGAGTAAGTAATGAAATCATAAAAATGTACAGAAGTTCAGTGAGTCACTGCATTGTTGATGTTAACATATTAAATTGGATAACAAATTGACTTAGTGGTGTTGCTGATGGCCAAAGAAAAGTGGTAAATGGACACAGATGTACCAGAAGGGTGACAAGTGGATTGTCAGTGGGATCTGTGCTATGCCTGTTCTTGTTCATACAGTACTGTATATCACTAATCTTCAAAGAAATTTTTCATCAGCTTAGTGATCACCAGATAGCTTGAATCCATTTTGTTGTTTTCATAACTCAGGCACAGTATCTACTGCAATCTTAAAGTTGAATGATTTAATAAGACTCTTTTTTTTTCTACCACTTTGGAGCTACAGAAAATATTAAGGAAATAAAATGTAAAGAGAATTATTTTATTTGCAATTTATATTATATGAAATTATTTAAGAATTTTAAAAAGATGTGATAGCATTATTACAGAAACAGTTTCTCTATATACTTTCTTACGAACAAAAATAGTGAAAAGTGTGAAGCTAAATTGGACGTTTCTACCGCAATTCTCATCTGATATTAGTGTTGAAATAAATTGGTACATTAGGCCATTTATCATGTATTGTTCTCATCCAAGTTGGTATGAAGACAAAACCAGTACAAGCCAACATGAACAGTGAGTTGTTTGAAGAGAAGGCAGCATCTCTCTCTGCTCCATGTAAAACCTTTTCTGTGCACTTGACCTAAGACATTCAGGTTTGTATGTTTCAATTCCTTATTTGAATCAGATCCTGAGACAGTGTTAAATTGGTAGTTCAAGGATTAGACCCTTCTAATTATACCAGATGAGAATCAACCAGAAGATAGTTCTGTCATCACCAAAGTACCATAAAGAGAGAGTCACACGTTCAGCATGCCAGGTCCTGCGCTAGGAGATGCTACGTACACTGGAGTATGGAAAGTAATCTAAAACAGCATCAGAGGCAGTTACAGGAGAACACCTAATAATGAACAATCAGGAAGGCTACAGGAAGTCCACCTATGGCCAGAGGAATCAGGACAGCTGAGAAAAAAGCTACGCAATAAAGCTCTTGTCATGCAATTCTTTTACTAAACTCAATTGGATGGACAGAGGCAATCTGGAAACTAGGAACTTAACATCTGATAGGATTATTTAGTCCGGGTCTTCTATTGCTGAACCACCAGAAACAGCAGGTTATTGAAAATGCAGGGCTGATTTTTGGAGTCAATGCAACACGGGTCTGTAGTCTTCAGCAGTCAGATTATCTGTGTCATTTGCGTTAGAATAATTATTCATTTACTGCCAGCTGATACCATCTTGTTTGTACTGTCCTGTATCTAATAACATCACAGACAATTCTATTTGGTCAGTCATGTGCCTATTGCAAGAACCACAGCTGTTAGAGAGCTGTCAAGAACAGAAAAATAAGACAGCAAAAGACATTGGGTGAGTAAACTTCCTAAATACTAGAGATTCCTACTTTGGCAGATACAGCCAGAAAGTTTAAGGTGACATGATGGACAGATCAATAAGACTTACATTAGTCTGTAGTTCCCAGTGATTGAAGAAAGTAAATTCTTCCTCTCCTGATGTCTCTTCTCTTCCTCCTCTTCTTAAGGATTAGGGCTTAATCTCTATAATAACAGCAGCTAGCGCAGTTGAGCCAGCCACATTCCTGCATTTGGCTTTTTCTTCATTTATTCAAAACAGTAATTCCAAGGTATTTGTACGGACACCTTGTTCTAGCCAAACATAACTTTCATTGCCTTCATGATTATTATTACCATGCAAACTACAATCCATTTCAAGTACATTGCATGCTATTTTGTATTTCTTGAGACCACTACAATCTCTTTCAATATCTGTCACAACTTCAGCCTCATATTTACTGTATGGAAGTATATTTTTTAAAGCTTTACATATTACAGGAAAACTCTAAATATATTTGTAAAGCCCCATTTTATTATTCACTTAGAATGAAATTGTGTCCTAGACTTTAAACAAGTGCTAATTCTGCATTTATAATTGCTCTGATAGTAAATATATTTTTAATGATTACAGCCATCCCTTGAAAAAGCTGTTTCCTGAACAGTTTTTTAGGGTTTTTTGTGGTATTAGACCTCTTGACTAAGTTGGCAACAATTTGTTCAGTTTTAAAAGAAAATTGGCCACTGGTGCCAATTTTGTACTGACATAAAACTTTAGTGTACTTGGCCCTAAGTTTCTCCCATATGGAAGAAAAGTCTCCTATCTTGAGGCTTTTATTGTTTCATTCATCCATAATTTATGTGCAGATGGAAGATTCATTCCTTGACTCACTCATTCTATATTAGTAAATAACTAATTCTAGTAGAGCTGTAGAGCTGTATAGTCCTTCACGGTTAATTTCAGAGGCAAAATAACTCAGTTCCCCAGCAATTCTGTGGGAGAGATAACTGCTGTGGATCATTTGTGTGGTTATAAAAGCAGATCACAGACGGATAATTTGAACAGTTATTGCTACTGTGATTCTTACTTACAAAAAAGTTGCAGAAATGTGAGTAATATCTGTTCTTGCATCATTCTACAAAAGCAGAACAAATACGAAAAGGAACAAGAAACACAGAAGCAACTGCTTGATGATCAAGTCCTTATCACAGAGTCTGAAAATTAATTTCTCGTAATAGGAATCATGGCTGAAATCTAAGTTCTGAATAAAAACAAAATATGTCTTGTCCTGTAGACTGTGTCTATAACTTTATAAGGCTGACACTGTTTAACAATGCTTTCTGCATCGTGAAATTTATCAGAGTCAGGAGATTCTGAAATGCAGATAGCTTACTCCTACCATTAACCAATTTGTTCATGAGAAAACTAGCAGAAATTTTACAAAATATATCTACCTGCAAATCCTATGCTACCCCTCAAAGCTTTTTGGGCTAAGTATCAAATGAAAAAACCCTAACAATTCATATTCTGTCAGAAGTGTTATCATAAACTAAAACCAGGGCACCAGGTATCACAATAAAGAATTTATATTTAAGTTGAAAAAAAATCAAAGAAGAATTTTCTACAACTATTTGCATCTTTTTACATTTTCAAATTATACCAACTCTGTTTTTAAACTGAAGGGCTGATGAAATCCAGAATCCTATAGAGTTTAGGATTTCCAACAGAAATGTTTACTACTCTGTGTGTCATTCGACATTGCCTTCTTTGGCCAACACATCAAAACCGTTCCCTTTTTTCTCTCATTTTCCTTCTGGAGTTTCCCCATTAGGGTTTTTTTTTTGGTGGAGAGGAGAGAAGGGACTTGATTTCTGCATCTGTTTAGATAAGCCTTTAAAAATTATTTAAACAAAAAATTTAAAAAAATAACTGTATGCCTTAAGTATTTTCATATGACTTGGAAAAGTATAGTATCTGCTTTAAAATAGTAATTAAAAATCATTGTATCTAAGGTGTGGCAGTCTTAGCAGGAATTCAGAGATGCAGTAGCACAGGAGTCCAGCGAGAAAATGAATTATTTATTAATTTTACAATATCATTTATATATCCTAGTTCCAAAAAACCATTGGACAGTGTCCACACCTGTCCTGAGGTGATTGGCTGAAGCACCAGACATCCACTTCCGACTATTTATCCCATGTAACTTGACAAAAACACCAGATGTGAAAGTTATTTACAAAACCCTATCTTACTGTTTACATAGCTTGCATAGCAAAGGAAAATTCTCACAGAATTAGTGCAAAGAGATGGAAAATCTCTCTGCTTAGCAGCCTTTCTGTGGGCGTGGGCTCTGTAGCAGCATTCAGTAGGGCGTCCACTTGGTCCTTCCAGAGGCCACCTCTACCTACACCAACGAGGGCCCTGGAATGGACTGAAGAGCCAGAGGCAGACTAGCAATCCATAGAAGACTCTACAGTCTGAGATGTTTCCGCCCCCAAGGCATTGCCTCCGCCCAGTCTCCTCCCCTGGTTCCATCCATCATTACCTAGTCTCCACCCCTCTCGAGCATGCCCAATTTGTTCCCCCTAGAATGTTCCACATATTAAGTATGTTACCTGTTCATCATGTTGGCTCCTCCCAAGTTAACTCCCCCAGTTATTTCCTATTGGCTGTTGTACCCTGACTCCTCTCTTTTGCCTTCTCCCTGTTGGTTGATACTGCAAACCCCTCCCCAGTTAAAAACCCCTGTCCCCTGTCCCTTAAAAACCCCTGCACAGCCCTTGTTCCCCGGAGATTTCCCCTGATCCTTCCAGGTGGAGGATTAAAGGCTGTTGCTGGGAAAAGGAAATCTCTCCTTCTTGTCTTTCCTTCGCCTCTGGGGTTGCCTGGCCACTACACCGCCTAGCACCTGCAGCCTTGGGAGACCGGCCGCTGGATCCCTGGGGAGTTGATCGTCCAACTCCACCCCGCTACTGGTGATGTGCGCTGCGCAGGCGACAGGTTGAGGACTGCCAGTAGGCAGGACTGACAGCTATTGTCCGCAGTCACCGTCGCCGGGCCGATCCGGGCTGGGTCAGACGTCGCCTCAGCGGCAGCTGACCTGTGAGCCATGGCAACACCTTTCAGTATCCACACCTAAGGGAAGTGAAGAGGTAGAAGGAACTTCAACAGATCACCTAAAACATTAGCTGACACTGACTTGGAATGAAGTGCACAAGGACCACACTGGTATTAGTTTGCCTAATCTGCTCCTTAAAGACCCTAAAGAAGATGATTTCATAAATTAATCTACAAGGACAATCTGTTCCAGTGATTTACCACAAGGACTGGTTATTGTGCTTGTGGGTTTTTCTCTAATGCCTAAGGTAAATCTTCTTTGGTGTAAATAAGCCCTTTGTTCTTATCCTTCCCTAAGAAAATTTGATGTACATCTTTATTAGCATATCCTTCCGTAGTCTTTTTTTTTTTAAATTGACTTTTAAAAACCCAATATTTTTTCAATGTTTCCCTATAAGTCATATTTTCAAAATCTCTGACTGTTTTCTTCTTTCCTCTTCCCTGATGCTCTCAAATTTATCATGAAAGGTATTTCTAGCTAACAAGAGTATAAAAAGCCAAAATCTCTCAAAAGGTCACATGCATGGAATAATTACCTCCAGGCCTTTTATATGACTTTGCTGTTAATACATTCCAGAATCACATTTGTGTTGTTTTAAAAGTAAGTGTTAAGAGTTCAAGGTTCTGCAGATGTTTTTTTCTGAAGTTCTGCTGCACTAAGTCATTTTGCCTGTTCTAAAACGTGGTTTTGTGTTCCACTTTACATATGCCTTTACAGAGTTTCTCGTTGATTTTCAGATGACTTCTTCAAATTACAAAGAACATTTTAATTTTAATCTTATTCTCTGACTTTGGCATCACATTACAAACACTCCCTACAGTCCATCAAGAAAATCATTAATGAAAATAAGAATTTTCATTATCTGTTGAGTTCATATTTTCTTCTCATCTGAAGCTTTGTTACATGATCATTTCCACGGCAACCAGTTTTGATGTCAGAAATAAAATTATGGTCTCATAGAAGTACAGCTGGAACAAATGGGCTCTTAGGAGCCAGATTTCATGCATATGTGCATAGTTAAGCAGTGAAGTGTCAGGAATAAATATAGCATTTATACAATATATAAACAGCAGCCAATAATTTTCACTCATACAGAACTCCTGCTTGAGCAACAGCAGCATAATTAGCCCATGCAGTTAAAGAGTCTGTTTCAGAAAGACTTTCTAAAATGAAACTTCTTTTTTATGTGTTAAACTCACAGTAATTAGGAGTTGTAAAAGTTTACCATATGGGATCAAAAGCAAAAACATTAAATTACTGCCAATGTGAAAGTGCATTTTATGCATCATCGACATTTCACTAAAACGTCATTTGAAGGTGTGGAAGACACACACTAATCTCTTGGCACAACATTTAGCTTTAGAAGATAGAAAGCAGTAGGATATCCAGTCAAAGAAGGAAAACACTCATGAGCATAGGTAGAAGATTTCCTTACACAGCTCTGAAAATATTAACATGGTGCACAGAGCCAAAGCAATTAACACTGACTCTAAACATCCCAGCAAAACACCATCCTGAAAACCACAGATTTTACAGAATTTAAAATACTGCATTTGTAAACTAGAAAGGAAGGAAGCCTATGCAGGTCTTAGAATGGAAGCTATGTCCTTGAGAATGTGTCTGACCATGCTGCCCAAATCCCTAGCACACCATCTCCTCAGGAAAGCAGGTTTCCTGAGAAATCAATCAGATTTCAACACCCCGCTGTCAAAACCCAACCCAAACCAAACCAATCTGAGATTTGAATATTGTTGTTACACAAGCACACACACAGGTTTGAGGCCCTTTCTTCACATTAAAACGGTGACATTTCCTTAACAAGGTGAATTCCCTTTTTAGCCACAGCTCCTAAAAACCACTAGCAGTTAACAAAGCTACTTTGTACATTGCCTTTTGGTATGTCAGATCATAAGGAATACAATTCTAAGAGCTGTGTTGTTCCTTTCACTCCTTTCAGACACAGCTGCTCTTATGAAGAACCATTATTCATCTGTTAACACCTGTGTTATGTAATTCTCTCAGAGGTCTTACACAGAAATAAATATTCAAAATGAGGGGAGTTTCCTTTACTATTAAAATACCTGGTTAAGTGTTGCACTATTTTGCAGATTTGTAGACTTGATGTCAGTTACTTGATGTCAGTGATGCCCACCTCTTTACCTGTGCTTTTCTGTCAAAACTAGCGCCTGGATTATGACTTTTTTTCTACACCCTGGTGTTACACAAGCAAAAAATAGACAGTGACCTTAACAGGTCAGCTGGTGTTCCCAGGAACTCCCCTGAGTTAAAAGGCTGTTGTAGTCTGCATTTTCGCATAACAGAATATTACCCACAGATAAAGGAAGAAATTATTCATTATGATCCATACTTTCCTGTAACAGTATCTCTCTCATGACTAAAGACTCATTGCCCTTGATAATTTTAGTGTTCTTATCCAGCATTGGAAAGTTTGTGGTATAATTGCTTTTATCATTGTGACCATTTATTAAAATTCTCAATATATGTGACAAATGATGTATTTACTAGCCAAGAGCTATTTTAATGAAGCTTTGTGGAGATAACACTTAGGAGTCCTTTAAATGTTCTTGCAGTTCTTTGTTTAATCTTTCTTCTGTGCTTGCTTCTTTTTACCTATCTTTAAAATTTTAGTAAATAGTCTTAGGGTCATCTGTTGCCATGGATTTCCTGTCCTTGCTGAATAAAAACAACCCTTGACAACTTTCTAAAGCAGTAAATAAACTTTTTGGGATGAACCAGTGTGACTCTATACAACATCTCATTGTTAAATCCCCTTTTCCCTAACAAATAAACAGAATTCTGTGTTGTTTTGCTGTTTTCCTTTCTTGCCCTCTAGCTAACTTTTACTATAAATATCTCACTACTATAAAGCAGGGATTGTATTATGAACCTTAAAATTTGGACAACTCTCTCCTAATAAAAAAATATTCTTATGCATGAATGCAACAAATACTTCTGATATGCTTAGCAGGGGTTTTCTGCAAATCAGGAGTTGAAGTATATCAGGAATATATCAAAGTTGAGGGACTAGGGTTATGAAATGTAGACATTCTGGAAGCTGAACAACCATTACTGGAAAATACAGTAAATATTAATCCAGTAATTACTCACAAAACCTATTTCTTGTTACATATGTAAGTAGGTTCATGGAAATTAAAAACATTCCTTTCTGATGTAATGAATTTACTTGTTTTGTGGCATATGTGTTCAAAAGTGTTATTTACTTTAGTTACTTTAAAAGGTTCACATTTATATCTGCAAGGAACTATTTTTTTTAACAGTTGTAGTGCCAGGAAGATAAACATCTTCAAATAGATACCAAAAAATTCTAATCGCATGTCCTAATTATTTAATTAAAGTTAGTACTGTACATGAAATCACATAATTAGCACATGTCGTTAAGTAAAAATTACAGCTTGTATTTAAGTAACAGAATGTGCAGTAAATGGGTTTAATTTACAAGATGTATGAAGGTTGATTAACTATGTATTGCATTACCTCTGTAAATCTGTTTTAAAATTAGGCTCAGCCATTTCAAGAAAAAACCCATTTTTGTCAAAATGTCAAATTATTTCTGACCTTTTTTATCAAAGATCTCACACATTTCCTTAGATATTTTCAAGTCAGAGAAAAGCTGTTTCTCCATTTTTTCAGGCAAATACGAGAACAAATCAAGCAAGTAAAGTCTTAGGTTACCTCTAAGGTAGGAGAACGTTTACGTAATCCTGTTGTGCAAATTCTTTCAGGTATACACCCTTTTGGGTCTAAATATCCATCTAAAAAAACTATCATCATATGCTTTTAGGTTAGCCTACATGTAGGCAGCCTTGCCAGCATTGTAATTGAAACTGAAAAATGTAGCAGTAGCTAATTCTCCATCAAACATCTCATTCTTTACAAATGTCTTAAGCTCAAGGATGATATGGATTTTTTTAATTTAGAAATTTAATTTACTTTATGGATGTCTTCTCTGTTCCTTTGAATAACACAAGTTTATTATGTTGATGCTCCCAGACACAAGAAAATCTACAAAAAAAGCTATCCAAAGTATACCTTCCACCAGATTCTTCCTACTTCTCATAAGGCAAAAGTAGTAAAATATATGTGGAGACATGATGGAATTTTAATTTTTTTCCATAATATAAAAAACCTCCAGCTTGTACTTTACACTATTTCTAACCTTATTATTAGTTAATTTTCTGCAGATTTTATAAAACATTTCTGAGAATTTAAGAGATTTTAGTATTTGCAAATTAGAAAAATACATAAGAATTTATACTCACTTTGGACTACTGAATCTAGAAAGCATTCATATGAAAAGGGCTGTGGACTGGATTTTATCAGCAGCACTAGGTTTCACTACTTTTTCTTCATTAATACGTATTAGCCAACAGTTATTGCTAACTTTAAGTTCATTTTTATTCCTATGATAACTGTTCCATAAAAAAGCATGTAAATTACTAATGCGACGAGTTCACTGTAAAAATCTGGGATCCATATTTTCTGTGTTAAAATGTTTAATTGGAGTTTTATTTCTAACTATTAACATTTAAATCTTAGGGAATACTGTGTTTAAGATTAGATATGAAATGTTACTTTACAGCATTTAATCTTAGCTTACATTTTTATTTGGCCTTAAGAGACTGTGGCTTCTATACATTTTTCAAAGATCAATCTTTTCCTTGTGTCCATTTGCACTTAACTCATTCTAACTGCAACAGTTTTTAGTTATGTTACTGGCTTAGAAGTACTATAATGATCAGTCCACAGTATGACAGTCTTCATTTATGTAACACACAAAAATCACTCATTTTCATATATGTAAAATTGAAGGTAAATTTAACTCTGACTTCAGTTTTGAAGATCAGAAAATGCTGTCGTATATAACACACAGTGTGATGGTATTGCCCAGATCAAAATAACTACATGTAAGAAAAAGCCAAAGAGAAGATTTAGAAGCTGAGGGGGGAAAAAAAAATCCACTAAAAAATATCAAACCAAAACCCTCCTCGCCATGTTATGAAAAATAAAGGAATATCTTTTTCAGCTGTCAGTTAAAAAAATAGTTCAAGATACGTTCCACCTACACAAAATAGACATTCTACCCTAAATCCCTGTAGTTTTTTTCAGAAACTGCAGTGTAATGGCTATAGCAGGACATTTTTAATAGAATGATTCTTTTCTGAAAATTAGTTGAGGAGTCTTTGTATTGAGTAGATCTCTTTCTGTTATTATATTGTTCTACAGCCTACTCGATAGGGTCCTCCAAAAAACTCATATTAAGGTGCTAAAGAGAGTCTTTATCCATTTAGTTGTATTAAGATAATTGCTTCCTAAGAGAACACGTCAGTCTAACAGTTCATGCTTAAGCAATGATTGTCTAACTCTTGCCAGCATTTACTTAAACCTATCCCCACTGAGAAGTTTCAGGATCATTGCAATGCTCACTGTTCCCCCAGAATACAGCACAGTCAAAGAGATGACTGACCATGCTTTTCTTTTCAGCTGAGAAACAGCCACATGAAGCATACGAATTCTATAAAATGTTCTGCCTTCCTGGTTCCCAGGAGCTTCAAGAAAAGTAACGCCCTCTTTGTCTTTCAGCCAGTGGGCAAGCTCACAGAAGGAGCCTCTGATTCCATTACCTGGAACTGGGAACACATAAACCACCCTCGGGGTTTAAACTATTTCACAATTCCTTCCAAATCCCAAAGCAAAGTTTGCCAATGTTAAAACATGGTGCTTCTGTATCAAATCATTATAGAATTCTTGCACTTTATGTATCTTTTAAGCAGATTTACTATTATTCCTTGAAAATGTCTATTCTAACATCCTTTGTACACCAGTGTGAGACTAGTTTTATCTGATAAAGTTCAAAATCAATCACAATAGCAGGAATACTATATTAGTATGAATTGTTGCAAGTAATATGTATCACACATTTTTTAAATAGTTATAAACAACAGTATTGTGATTCCACAGCTCACCCAAGTTAAAATTTCTATTGCATATGTAAAACATGAATACATTTACTACATGGGAGTTAAAAATATCCCAACTACTTCAAAAACTGCATTGGCATTTTACTTAATTTCTAGTCAGCTGAAGAATATGCAATGCCAAAGAAAATCTTTATCCCATTACATGTTTCTAAGTAATTCTGCTGGCATAAGCATTGATATGAGTGTGACAACCATGAATTAAATATTTAAGTTTTCTGCAAATAAGCTTTTGTAGTTATCAAAAGCCTGTACCACAGAAACAGAGCTAACTCAAACTTGTTAGAACAATTTCACTTTATAATGATCATTTATTTATGCATAACTCTATACAAGCCCACAGTTGAGCTACTCGACACTGTAGGCAGCAGTATCTCATTCACACATTACTGTCTTCCACATTTACCAGAATGGTTTTTCAGAGTGCAGTTCGCCTCCATGGTTTCAGGTTTTTGCACAAAGAATTTTGCTGCTTTGAAAACTCATAAATAGAGTAACTCTAAACATGGTGAAAATTGCTTCTCTCTTGTTTTTCTTCTGTGTATTTTTGATCAAGTTACTGTGAACTGGGTACACTCCTTATTTATTCATTCATTCATTCATTTCTTAATTACTAATCAACTGAGTACTGCAATTGCTAAAACTTAGGATAAAAGTTAGGATTATTTCTGTGCAGTCATTTTAAATCACACAGATCCATTAAGCAAGTCCCTCCACAGGGAAGGATAAAACTTGTATTGGTTTCAGTGAGATGGGTAGTTATCCAAAAAGTGCAAAGACGATATTGTAAATATTTGCAGTTCATCCCCCTGAAGAATTTTATCCTTGTCTTCTGCTTGGGCTGTAGGACATGAGAACCATTGTCAGCACCGTCTCTGCAGAGACCAAAACACCACTGGAGAACTCTTCCCACCTCAAGCAAATGTTATAAAATTTAAGCACTTCTCTGTACTGTGAAGATCACCAAAGTGTTTAAAATGTTTAAAAAGAAAAAACCAAATAATATTCCCAGACATTTTCCTAAGAACACTTCTTTCTAATCTGCTGGAACAAGGTTAGAACAGCAGACATTGATAGAAAAAGTTATTTTTGTCTCATCATAACTGCACTTAGTGGTAAACAAAGGAGATAATGAAATAATGCAAATTAGTTTTGCTCATATCAGAAATGTCTTCATCTAAAATTGTCTCCTTACCTAAATATTCACTGTATCTGAAAACTAAATTTTAACATAGTATGGGGTTTTTCTAATTTTTTTTAGAGATCATGTTTTGCCATGTAAACCCTATTTTTTTATGCTTTATAAATTAATTATTGTTATTTCCAATAAAAGCAAACCAATCTCTCTAACACATACAAAAAAACCCCCCAGTTTCAGTATATGTGATCACTCTGCATACCCTCAGAAAGGTACAATGGGAAAGTAGTACTCCTGACTGCTGTTCACAGAAGACCTTTTTTCCCAAGTCCATAAGGTGACTGAATCACAATATCTGAGCAGGATGTCAGCATTTTTTCTTGTATATGTAAATTGAGTAAGCAGTAATCTCAACATTGACTGAGGATTAAGTAGATGGTGAGAAAATAGAGATTCCCTTGTACCCAGCAGTCCTTATAACTGCTAATTTACTACATGATGCTAATTAAATGACGCTGGCTTCGTAATGGAAATATATGGTGCCTGAGTAGAAAAGCTGTTAACATAATTATATCTGTTACACGGAGGGTGTAGCAGATTGCAATTATTAAAGACTGAGTTTAAGCCTACCTTAAACTCAGTGTGTACTCTGATGTTAGGATTGGCTTTAATACTCCTTCACTTCCCAAATAACACTCCAACTTGGCATTAAATCTTTTTTCTTTCAATTTCAAACACATGCTTTATAAAAACTAACTTACTCCCCTAAGCACTCAGTTTCCAAATGCAGTTCATTTTTTAACAGTTAAGGCAATTGTGTATATATCCCTGGGCATCTTGTCAAAACATTAGCACAGCCCTCCTTTAAGTGATTGGTTATGTAAAAGCCCCATCTTAAGACAAGCACAGAAAGAGAGAACAAAAACCCAGCTGCAGCTTGTAGCAGTGACTGCCTTATCTGTCACTCCCTTGTCGCTTTCTCAGGGGTACATGGCAGAGCATCTGTGGAGATTTCTAAAAGTCAAAGATTTTCTAAAGCAAGTCTGCATTACCCAACTTCATGAGAGGTTTACATTATGTTAGGGGTTTACTTTACGTCTGTCTTCAACACTGATGATGGACCAAGGGAGTCCAAGGGAGTCTTAGCGCCCTGAGTTGAAGGACCATGACTCAGAGAATGATCATCTCCCACTGGACCCTGAAATTGTGTGGGATATGCTGCTCCAGCTGGATCTCTGCAAATCCATGGGACCTGATGAGATTCATCCAAGAATCCTCAAGGAGCTAGCTTCTCTCAATATTTTTGAGCAGTCTTGGGAACACAGAGAAGCCCCAGCTGACTGGAAACTGGTAAACATTGTCCTGTTTCCAAGATGGGCAAGGAGGACCCTGGAAACTGCAGTCTTACTTCTGTGTCTGGTAAAATCATGGAAAGGACTAGATTTTGGGCAGTATTGCAAAACACCTAGAAGAAAACACAGTCGTCAGTTTCCTCACTTCCATGAGGGGAAAGTCCTGCTCATTGAATATGATTTCCTTCTACCACAGGGTAAGTCAGCTAGCTGATCCAGGAAAGCCAGTTGATATAACCACTCTGGACTTCAGTAAAGCTTTCAATACTGTTTCTCCCAGGATCCTTGTGGACAAAATGTCCAGCCCACAGCTGGATAAGTGTTACACGATGGGTGAGCAACTGACTCTAGTGGGGTTCCACAAAGGCTCCATTCTTAGCCCAGTTCTCCTCTTCATAAATGACCTGGATGCAGGACTCAAAGGAATACTAAGTAAGTGTGGTGAAGACTCTAAACTGACAGGAGTTGTGGACTACCTCAAGGACAGAGAGGCCATGCAGAGAGATCTCAACAAATCAGAGGGCTGGGCAATCACCAACTGTATGGAGTGTAATAAGGGATTCTCACCTGGGATGGGGCAACCTTGGTGAGAGGGGCCAATCCAATTTTTATTTATGCTGCAAAATATGATATATGTGAGGTGAAAAATTACTCTAGGGGCTGTACACGTGCTGGGAGCCCTGTCCTCAGGAGCCTTCGCCTGACACCCGTTCAGGGGAGAGAAATCTTCCACAGCTGGACTGCAAACAATGCCCCACCTCGTTGGTGAGGCGGATGCCTGGAAAAAGTACCCAGCAAATCAGGCCGTGGGAGGAGCATTAGCACATAAAAGCAGTCAGCGGCGACAGCACCGCGGGCCACTTTGGGTTTCTTGGAGGGAGAAGGGACTCGCCTGGCAGGTTGGCTTGGCCCCTTTCCCTCCCCCCCGCCTTTTTCCCTCTGCTGGGCTGCTTCCCTGTCCGCACCTGTCCTGCTCTGCTTTCGGCAGCTCCTCTCCGCGACAGCCTAGTGCTCCGGTGTTTCCCGGA
This sequence comes from Oriolus oriolus, assembly GCA_013400235.1. NCBI lineage: Eukaryota > Metazoa > Chordata > Aves > Passeriformes > Corvidae > Oriolus > Oriolus oriolus. The sequence goes on from VXBT01006403.1 coordinate 19,967, forward strand.
CGGAGCAGCCATCGCCACCGCCACGTCCCCTGCAGCACCAGCCCGCAGCCATCGTTCGCCAGTGTTGGAGACACGCTNAGACCCGCTGCTGCCGCTTGGGAATGGCGCCTGGCTTGGGGATGGGCCAGCAGAGCTGCGCAGGCCCATCGCCGCTTGCAG
>VXBT01006405.1:0-16611 GCA_013400235.1 Oriolus oriolus
TCAACTTTACATCCTTATCCTTCGCAAATTCCCAAGTTTTCCGACGGACTCTTGATAACTCACCAGCTGGTGTGGCTGACCAGGTTTGCTTGTATACGGACCTTCCTCATAACTTGTCAGTCTGATTTCTGTCTCTGTATATTCTTATTTTTAGCTCCTTTGACCAGATACCCTAAAGGAGCAGAGACTCTGCTTCTGCACACCCTTGCAGGATTTAGTTGAATGTCATGGGAATTACCCAAAGAAAGTTTATGGAGATAAACCTACAGAGCATAGTGTTAACTACTAAGAGAAAAATAAAAAGGGCAAGGTAATAAGTTTGTAAAGGAATTGGACGTGAGTCATGGGACAAGTCTTTTCTGCTGTGTTAAAAACTTACTTGTCATTTTGTGTGGCAAAACTAGATGTCTTCACCTCCACAAGTAATTTCAATTTAATTAGCTTTAAGTTCACAGCTACCAAAACCTTGCTTTAAGACAGACTTTGAGAAAGTAAAATTGAGGTGAAAGGTCAGCTTTATAAAACCCTGAGTAATTTGGTAGTGATCAAAGCTTCATATATTTATTCTCCACTTGCTTCATTTTTATAACAAATGGTTCTTTTTAGATTGTCAGGCTTTTTAAGAGAGGAAAAATTCCTGGGAAATTTTCCTCTCTTAAAAAGCTTTTTTGCTGGTTTTGTAAAAGGTGATATTTTAAATATAAAAAAATCCTTTTTAGCCTAGTTAATTGGACACTAAAGCTTTCGGGTGGAATAATTCATACAGAAGTTTTTAAAAAGTGTAGTATTAAAAAATAAGCAGGAATTGGCCTTTTGTTTTGCCTATCCTCAGATCAGGAAAACCCACAATTAAAAAACTCCCCAAGCCAAACCAAACCAAACCAAACCACCAACAAACAATCTAAACCATAACCAAACCCCAAAAAACCCCAAACCAACGAAACAACAGAATATTCTTTCCTTGACATGATCTTAGCTGACCCATCTAGACAGCTGTATTATGATCTTTGATTTTTTCTTTGATCTGCATCCAGATGGAAGAAAATATCACTAAGTTTGCACAATCCTTGATGCGAAGTGTGTAATCTTAGTAATCTACCCACTCCAAGCAGGTTGTCAGAAGGGAGTTAATGGGAGTGGGATCTATTCAGAGGGAACAGTGTTGCAAGAAAGGACAGTTAAAATGGAATCAGTTTAAGTTTTGAAAGAGTCAGAAACAAAGGGAATTTCACCTCTTCTATCACAAGTTTTTGCCTGTCAGAAACATTTTGTAGGCATATAGTCTCATTTCTCTTCAGCCTTGGTGAATCAAACAAGTGTCTCACGCTTCCCACTGCCACGTTAAGAGTAGAAGTGTACAGAAATGTCTCACTTCTCAATCTTCTCAGTCCTGTTTTGCTGGGAAGAGAGCCTTTGTGAAAGAAACAGTACTTTGACATAAACATTTTTTTCCTCGCAGAAAAACTTGTCTGTGATTTTGTCTCAATACGAGTGCTTGAAGTTTTCTGTATCTTTAGGAGGGGCTACTAGCAAAGTTCTGAAATGAGTCATTGTTTCTGGTAACTCTGCTCTTGTGCCAAAGTAACTGACAATGTTTGACCTGACAATTGCATGCAGTAGCAGATTTGTGTTATCCTGGTGCACGGGGACAGTTTTCAGTATGATCATTAAACAGGACTCACTTGAGCACAAAAACGGCAAAACCAGTGTCTTGAACACCAGGATTCAGCAGGAAAGAGAAGACAGCGATGGCTAGTGACGTCCCTGAGAATTGTGTACTTAGAAAATGCCATCAGCCTGAATATCTGTATATCTCTGTACCTCAGCAAAGTCCTAGGCAGGTGGGCCAAAGGAGGGGAATGGCTGGCTTAGAATTGCTCATTTGTCCTGGCAACTGTGAGACTGCTTCACTTCAAGTATTCTCAGATGTCTTACTGAGACTCATACTGATTGAGCCTCATGGGCTAAGTGAATCCTCAACAGTTTTCAGATGAAACAAAATCTGTGAGGAGCGACTGAATGCCAGATGGTTGTGCAGCCATTCAGAGGGACTTTGACTTCCATGGCTACTGTCACAAGTATGGCTTGTGCACGCCCTGTGTGAGCAGCACCAATATCTCTGAATAGCAAATTGGCAGTTTTTATATCAAGGCACGGGGGCAGACCTCATGCTGCCATCGTTTATTCTTAACAGCACTGAAAAACTCAGAAGTGAATGGAGATCAGCTCAGGAAGAGTGCTAGGACAGGATTCTCTTGTTGTGACTGCAGCTCTTAGTTCAGGGCAGAAGCCTCTCTCGATCAACTCTGTCAGGAGATGTATGACCTTGGGTCACATGGCACATAAGAGCTTTCCTTTGGCTACACAAAAAAAAGTTTTCTAAAGAAACAGAGAAGACAGACAAGGGGGATGTGTGCAGCACCACGTTATTTTGCAGCTGTGGAGAGGCACTGGCCTTGGCACTGCAATGAACTTCCAACATGACACTACCTTCATGCATGCAGGTGTTGCACAGCCTATACAAATACCGTGCACGGTAAAAGCAGAGTGTTGGTCACAGACCTCACAACATCAGGGTTAGATGATTTATCCACACTTGCACAGCCAGTTGTAGTGGGTTAGCCCCAGTCCAACACAGCCGCTCACTCACTCACTCACCCCCTCACCCCCCACTAAGTGGAATGTGAAAGGGTGTCAAAAGGGTAAACGTGAAAACTTGGGGGTTGAGATAAAGGCTCGTTAACAGATAAAACAAAAGCTGTGCTACCAAGCAAAGCAAAGCAAGGAATTCTTTCACTGCTTTCCAAAGGCCAGCAGGTGTTCAGCCTTCCCCAGGAGATCAGTGATGTTCTCCGTCCATTACATGTAACAGTTGTTCAACACTATAACCCTGGACATTCCACCTTCCTCCTTCTTTCCCACAGTTTTTATTGCTCAGCATGGTGTGTGGAATATTCCTTTGGTCAGTTGAGGTCTGCTGTCCTGGCTGTGTCACCTCAACTTCTTGTACACTCCCAGCCTGCTGGCTGAGGTGTGGTGTGACAAACAGAGAAGTTCTGACCCTGTGCAAACATTGCTCAGAAATAACTAAAGCACCACTATGTTAACAACAACTTTTCGGTCACAGATCCAAAACATTGCGCCATACTAACTGCTATAAGGAAAATTAGGTTAATCCCACCCAAAACCTGTACACCAGCAGTGGCAGCCTGGAAGTCAGCCTAATTATCCAGAATCCAAGAACAGAGATTTCTTGAAGTATGAACAGGCCTCCTCCCCTTTAACATCACACTCAACACATGTTCCTTTATTTACTGTAACTGGAAATTTCAGCAGGTTTCTGCACAAGCTTTAATTGCAGCAAGGTCTACCTAGTTCAACAGAGACAGTTTCCCCTGTGATGCATGACAGCACTGCTGTTTCTTCACTATGGATGTCTGGTGTGCTCTCACCACAGAGTAAGGATTAAGAGTCTAGCTGGTCAACCCACTAGTAGAAATCTTTTTCTGACAAACATTCAGAGTTGTGCCTCTGTCAGAAATAATCCACCCCGACAGCATGCCACCCACTCCTTTTTGGATGGATGGTAGATTTAAAGCAGGATTCATTAAACAAGGCTCTGCTTGTAGTAAGTGTTGTTTGATCCTCTACTCCCTTCTCTGCTGACATTATTTCTTGTTTTGGGAAGTGGGGTCTACTGGGGGTTGATGGGGTCCATCTGTCCAAGAAGGGGAAGAGCAACTTCAGCCATAGGCTTGCCAGGCTGGTGAGGAAGGCTTTAAACTCAAGGAGCTGGGAGATGGGAACCTCCATCCATTCTACTCCAACCAGTGTGATGTCAGTGTCAGCAGGAGATCCCAGAGCTTGGAGAGGGATCACAGGTCAGGAGGAGAACACTCAAAAATCCACAGAGGATTTCCTGACACTCCAGCCTGTAAGTTGGCTTCGTTGGGGACCAAATTAAAATGCTTTTGTGCAAACACACAGAACATAGGGAATGAACAAGAGGAGTCTGTGCCCGCTTGCTGGGCCATAATCTTATTGGCATCACTGAGATGTGAAGGGATGCCTCCTGGAGTGGAGAGCTGGAATGGAAGATACAGGCTCTTCAGGGAGAACAGGAAGGGGAGACAAGGGCATGAAGTGACAGGACTAGAGGCAATGGCTTCTAGCTAAAGGAGAGTAGTTTTAGATGAGAGGTCAGGAAGAAATTCTTTACTGTGAGGGTGGTGAGGCACAGGCACAGGCTGCCCAGAGAAGCTGTGGATGCCCTGTCCCTGGAAGTGTGTAAGGCCAGGTTGGATGGGGCTCTGAGCAGCCTGGTCTAGTGGAAGGTCCCTGCTCATGGCAGAGAGGATGGAGCTAGGTGATCTCTAAGGTCCCCTCCAACCCAAACCATTCTATGATTTCATGATGATCATATGATTTTTTTTTTTTTTTTGTGTTGTTCCTTCCTGCCTGCTGCAGTTTTGAATCTGGTTAAAATGCTTTACCTGGCAAGTCAGGTAAAGCAGACCTGCATGTGGGAGACAGGATGTTTCCTGAGAATTACTACTACAGGTAATGTATTTCCATTTCAGTGATATCAGAGAATTCAGCTATTCTTTCCCTACTTTTCCTGCTGTTCCTTCCTTCCCCAGTAAGGGTCAGTACCTGATCCTAAGATTGGATTTAACGTTTGATGTGACAATACAGAAGCCTGTCCACCACAGCCCAAGCGTGCTACATTACATATGGCCTGAGTTGTAACTTCATCTTCAGTATTCTTTGGCCAAATTCTTTCCAAACTATGCTCCAGCCTCCCTTTAAAGCCCCCACAAGGGGACAAGAGAACGCTCTGTTTCAAATTTTTATGGTAATTCCTCTTTTATACATTCTCTCTTATCTTATCTGGTTGCAGGAAGGTACAGGTGAAAATATCACCATAAATTCCTTTGAGGAGGGCTAGTAACGTGACAGTCTGGGAGTGCTGCCATCCTCCGCCCATTTCTGACAAACTGACAGCAATGTCAGGCCTGTTTGATTTCAGATGGCAGCTGAGAGATGTTATTCACCTGTGTTGCTTTAGGCACCATAAAGGGTGAGCTCACACAATCCATCCAGAGCAAATAATCAATGTGCTATTTCATACTTATGAAGAAGCACAAGGCTTAAAAAAGAAAAGGGTAAAGTAAAAAAATACACAATAATGAAAATCCACAAGGGAAGATGCAGTCTGCTCACTGCAGGAGTTCAATTCTCCAAGCCTCTGGTAGTGATTTTGTTTGAGCATAATTGCTTTTGTGAATCAGGCAATCACATGATGCAATAAGCAAAACAGTAAATCAGTTCAAGCAGTGATGTACCTTATAATTAAGCAATGCAAGTAATCAACCTAAAATGGGACCACATGAAATTGTAGTGTCATCAAGCAATAACTCAATCACAGCTCTGTACCAATGTGGTAATCATGTGGAAAAGGTTGTTTAATTATTAAGCCCCTCAATTTTGAAATTTCTAGTAAGACTCGGGCAATGTTTAAATGCCCTGTCAGAAAACAGAACTACTTTCCAGTTAGTGGTTTCCCTTACTGCTGAACTGGTAGAAGACACTTTTATCTTCCCTGAAGCCCCAGGAGAACTGGCTTTCTGAGTGTGTCTGTGTCTTTGCTCTGAAAGCCTTTATTTTAAAAGGAGGAACACTGTGTTCCTATCCTTTTTATTCCTCTCCAAAAGCTAATCAGTCTCAGAAGCTGACAAAGGGATCCTACCATGGTATTTTGCAATCTTTCCTGGGAAGAAAAAAAGTCAAACCTTTACCTTTTGCTCTATGGAATCCCTTTCCACAAACACAGCTGTTTTAGACTTCTTTGTGATCAAAGTAACTCCTTGTAAAATTAAAAGAAAAGCTTTTTTGAAGCAAAATTTCTTTTGTGGTTGAAATTATTTTTCTTCTAGAAACTGGAAGCAAAAATGAGCAATAACTTTTTAAATCATTAGGTTTTATCTGTAGCATTTTCTGCTAAAGTTTTTGATTTTCAGGTGGTTCTGGCAGAAATGTGTGAGGTTTAATTTTTTTAGTTTAACATTTCTTGAACTCTGTGAAAACTTAATAAAATATAATTTGAAGGAAAAAAGGTAAAAAGAAGCACAACTGAACTGAAGTAAGGGAGTCCTTTTATAGAAACTGTCATGAAAGATATTATCATCATGTGGGTTTTATTTCAATTCTCTTTTCTAGGGCTGGGGTTTAACACCATTCTCACAAGTTACATTTATTTCCTTGGGAGTTAAGTTCTCATTAATGTTTGCTTGGTGGATGCTGCTTCATTTATTTCAGTTTCTGCCCTCTATGATATTTTAAGCTGCAGCCTTCATGAAGTCAGAAGAACTCTCATCTCAGCTGCATCACAGGGAGTGTCCTTTTTCGACAGCTAAATATATCACCACGACTTGAATTTTCTTCTGGGATTTGTGAATTGAATAGATGGGGTTCTCCATTCCCTCTGGGCTGATACATGATTGAGAAAGCTTGATCTTTACCTGCTGAGTACCCATTTCATCCTAGCCTGACAATAATTCAGACCAGAACTCTAATGAGATTTCCCAAACTTGTTTGTCTGCTAATTACATAGTTTTATCCTATGCTGGGAGTCTAAGAGGGAACTGGTCACCAATTAACCATGACATTTCTGCTGTTTTTCTGTCCCAAAGTGACCTGACATGTCCCACTAACCTTCTCTTTGTGTCTTTAGGCAGCCTACACCATATTATTCTGTATTTTTCCACTAATATATGCTGTAGGAGAAATGTAATGAAACTCAGTGCAAGACCTTATGGGAGGGTGAGTGACTATTTTTAAACTGTCTCTAAGTAGGTTAAAGCTTGGCACTTACACTTTCACATCCAGTCACCAGCACCAAGATGAGTGTGCCCAGCTGCTCTGGCTAAGATCAGTGATGTACAACATAGAGGACAACGGATACACACTCCTGAGTCTCCACTGCATCTCTTGGCTTTGTTGTGTTAGGCTCTTGGATTAACTGGTTTTCATACACTTCAGGAATCCTCAGCTATTTTACATGAATTTTAGTATGAATACTAAATTTTAGTATGAATACTAAAGAATATAAGCCCATTGTCCTTGTTTCCTGATTTTTAGATAATTTTAAGAGTGAAGTCTGTTTTCTTGTGGAGACAGGAGGAAAAGAATCAGCATAGGATATGCTAAAACTTTGTTGCCATCTTCCTGTTAAGAAAGGTGTCAGTGACAGGTCATTGCATGACAATCTTGTGACCTTACAAGACCACTCATTTTCTGGGGTCAATCCAAAAAACACCAGTTTGTCAGTGTTTAGCAGTTTGATTGTTGTTTCTTATGTCCTTGGTTACCAATACAGTCTCTTAATGTAAAACTTCGTCTGCTGTTTCTTGGGTGCATGCACACATACACAATGTACACTTTTTCAATAGTTCATCTTTCAAATGAATTGTTCTATTTCTGTTAAAATCTTTATAGAATGACCTCAAAACTGGTACTTCACCACGGAAGTCAGTAATTTTTTCAGAGCCTCAACCTTATTCACCTCCAAAAATACAGGATACTGCCAGTATCTGAGAGTCAGAGGACTCCCTTTATAAGCCATTGGTAGCATGGAGAATAATTATTCTTTTGACCAGAAAAAAATCTAAGCTTTTGTAAGGGTGAAGCTGTCTGAGAAGGTGCTAGCTATGACCTGCAAATTATTGCCACTGCCACCTCACCACTCTTAACCTTAATAAATATGGACTATCTCAGCATCCTTTTCTGCAGTCCCTGGAAGTCAGATCAGCTCTTTAGTGATAAGTGGTCTTCCCTGGGTATCCACACACTTCTGATTGACAGAAGAGGTATCTAGCCGTATCAGCTCTGCTACCCAATGGATGAACATGGTTCAGTCTATGCAAGATTTCCCTTGGGATGCAAGCCAACAATCCAGTGTCTGGCTCTACTCTGGCCTTACATGGGCAGTGGAATCCCACTTGTTCCTTGATGTCTCTGTTCAGGAAAATATTCCATCCATGCATGATCGGTATTCTGGTGTCACCTCTGCATAAACAAACTCCTAAGAGGACCATATGGGACTGACACCTAGTCTGTCGCTAGGACATTAAAAACCACACTTCTCATTTGAAAGTGAAAGGGCACTTCCAGAGAAACCTGGACACAGTACTGTTCTTCTCATCGGTCAAACTTCTTTCATGCCCTCCTTTAGTAACGATCTCAGCCCTTCTACTTGACCTTGCTGATGAACTTCAGATACCTGTATTTGTGGTATGGTGCAGTATTCTTAATATTGGACCTGCTGGTTCATATTAGGAGCAAGAGTTCACTCCACACTCATTTCCAGACACTTCAAATTCTGCTCCTGCAGAGAGGTGATGCTTTTGTTTTGCTTACCTTTTCTCATCATGGTGTAAGACTGTCTTCATGGGTATACCTTTATAAGGAGTGAAAGAAATACATGTCTAAGGAATTTTCAATAAATGAATAGGGCAATTTGAAATCCATGCACATAACAGGCAGTGACTTTTAGTGCCTCCCAGAGCTCAGTTTCTAGTTTTTATTTAATTTTCTGGTGACAGTGCGGTCTCATATGGCATGGAGCAGAAGAGAAATCTCATATTCACAAGTGTACATTCATTTAAAGTTAGCTTATAAAGTAATTTTGTAACAGAGGTAGCTCCAAGTGGAAAAAAAAAAGTGTGGAGAAGATTAATTCAATTGAGTCTCTCACCATTTCAAATTGAAGGGGAAAGAAACCCAAACATGCACCAATTTAATATAATGTCAATTCCTTCAAAACTCTCTTGAGTAGATTCTTTATTTCCTAGTAGGGGTTCTTACTACAATTAGTCTCTCATGAAGACTTAATAAAATTTAATTCTCCTCTAACAAGCCAACAATTTCCATGAAATTAATCAAAACTCATAATGTGAGACTTTTACTCCCATGTTACTTAAGGTTGAAACTTGCTGATGGATTAAAAACTCATGGAGTGGATAGACAATACCAAATAAATATTCAGGTGGGTTGTATATATCCTATTTCCACATTAAATAACTTTGATTCTCTCATATTCCTTTGGGGTCGAAATCTGTTTTTCTGGCAGGTTGCTTAAATATGTGATTAACCACAGAGCCCTAACCCATTATGTGAGTGTTTTTCACTGTTCTACTGTGATATTGGAGCAGGGAACTCTCCAAAGTAAGGGGTTTGGTCCAAACTACAATTGTGGTAGAGACTGAGTGGGAGTGAAAGAAACGATGATTTGTAGAGGAAGTCCCAGCAGGGAATTTGCCACCATTCCCAGGCAGCTTGGAAACCTGAGAAATAACACAAATGGAACATGAAAACAAAGTTTTCTGTGTTGTTGCTTAAGTTGTCTTTAAATATACATTTCTCAGTCCTCAACGGGCCAAGCCTGAAGCAACATCAACCAGGCATCCCCAGCTCAGCTGCCCCAACCCTGGCCCCCCGTGCCAGATGGTCTCAGAAAGTGGGTGAATGACCTCACTCTTACTCACGTTACTGGCACATCAAGAGGGAGCTTGGACAGAGACATTCATTTTTATGTGCAAGAATAGTGACCTGCTTTGCTTGTGTGCATCATCTGGCTGATAAATGCTATCATTTGAAGATTAAATATTACCAAAGGTAAGAAATGGCATGTAGCTAATTAGAGAGAAACAATGTGAAATTAAAAGGCAGATGAATGTTTTTATTTCACAAGGATTCAGGTATGTTAGTGATTAAACTTTCGAGTTATTGAATCCTGAAATGCTTTGACTCTCCACACAGGACATTTCGCTCTTTAGATCTGCATTTCCCAAAGATTCTCTAAACCCAGTGAATTTTCTCCTTTACTTTGTTACTAATTTTTAGCAAAGACTGATTATACAGGAAGGCCCTGTGTAAGAGTTAAATTGACAGATCATGTTTACAATCACATAATTTCTTTTCAGGGAAACTCATCATATGAGATGTTCAGGCTCAGAAGAACTAATTTGGATTCAGCACACATGCACTAACGGAAGTGTCCAAGTCCAGTTATTTCAGTCTATTAAGTTTAACTCTCTGGTGCTTTAGCCTAAATTGAAGTCTGTGTTTTGGCCACACTTGTCTAATACTCATCACATTTAGTTGTAAGAACTTTATTAAGGCTACTAAACTCTCATTTCTACTGGCCAGTAGTCAGTCACCCATTTTGTGATTATTTAATAGGGTCACAGCTGATGTGTTCCACTGACATTATACAGCATCGTTAACTCTCCTCCTTTTTGTTAAGGGATTCACTTTCATGAACTGCACATGGGGAGGATGTGAAAATTAAAAGAAGAAAATCATAAACTATTTTTTAAAATCAGTTCTGTTGGGGTGCACTGTGTGCTGGAAGAGAGATTAGGCCTTGTCGGCCAAAGAGAGAGCCTCATTCTCAGACCCGGAGGTGATCCTGGGATTACAGCCAGGTCACTGGGGAAGCGCTGAGAGAGGACTGTGGGTTTCTGGACAGTGTCAGCCCCATGAGATGTGATAATTGCAGTTTCTGACCTTGTAAGGTATTGTTTATCCTTCACCATAACAGGCAATGTCTGGGAAATACTCCAGGTGATTGGGGGACACTGAGGTGAACATTTTTCCTGTTTATATGAGGTGATTTCCTGTAGGTACTGGTATTTAAGGGAATTTCTGATACGCAATAAAGTCTTTGCACCTTTACCACCATGTTGCGGAGTCCTTGCCCATGCGTGAATACTGCAGAGTTCTAGCTATAAGAGTTATTACTGGGTTAGACTAAATCCCTGAGGTCTGGCTAGTTGTCATAGCCCCTGAAGACAGTGCGATAATATTACAGACTTAATAGATGTGGTGTGAAAAATATGTCAGTGGGAGAAGAATCAATAAAGATGCAACATTTTATGTCCATTGCATTGATCTGCACACAAAAAGAGAGTACTTGCAGCCAGAGAGATGGAATGCAAAGCTAAGGTATTGTCAGAAAGCTGTGCCAGTTACTGAAGAGAGGAAGTCCTAAAAAAATACCAGAAGGAAAAGAATATTATAGGGACTGTGATATATATGATCAACTGGCAATACAAGGATGAAGCAGGAAAAGGGATGGTAGTGGATGTCCTTGGAGCCTCATGGAGAGAAGCTGATGAAAGAACAACGTGATGCAGCAGGCTGTGGATGCCCTGGTAGATGGGTTTCCTCGCTGCATTGTATTCCTTGTGTTTGGCTGTGCAATGCAAGGGGACTGAATCTCCAGCACTGCTACCTGCATGCAACCTTGTTCCCACGACACTGTGGAGCTATTGATTCACTGACACTGAATGGATCGATAGAAAAATCATGCCAGTAAAGGCAGGGAATGAGCTGGCTGGATACTTTAATTTGTGTGACATTACAAGTTACTTTTTACAGTCCCACTGAAGTAAAAAAACCCAAAACAAACACATTCTAAGGTGACATATATGTCTACTTTTTGTGGATTACATAGATTTATTTTCAGGTACTGCTATTCCCCTCATTTGATTCAGCTAATACACTCTACCTAGAAAATTACTTCATCGCATGTTTAGGTTTGTTATCAAAGAGAGGCAATGGAGAGCGAGTTCAAAACTGAAATAGGAAGGTATGAGGAATCCTGAGCTGTCAAATCGCATCTAACTGCCATGGTCTCTTCAGAAACACCTGACTGTAAAGAGCACAATATTGTAACAGCTTAATTTGCCAGCATCTGCATCACACCTAAGAGTAATTGCTCCACAAGTATCCGAAGTGTCTGAAGATAAGCACACTTTTGCTTCACCCTTAACGAAAAGTTTAAAATGTTAAACAATTAAATTTGTTGTTATGGCTCAGAGATTGGCATTTTGACGTGGGGACCTTCCTTCCAAGTCGAGGTCAGAACTTGGGACTACTCTTTTAACACAGGAAAAGAACTACAGACCATAGCATCTGACACCAACCTATCATCTCAGCCAAGTGTGCTGTTTCCCTCTGATCATTTTCTTTTCCAAGAAGTAGAGTAATAAAAGAAGGCAAGACACAGAACTACCTGGGAAAATAGAAATTCTGTTGTAAAGTGCTTTTGACATTTTGAATCCTGCTTGCACTTTAAATTCCAACAAACGGGAAAAGTGTGACCTCTTGTTTCCTCTCCATGACATAAGAATTCTGAAAAAACCCTGAGTTACTCTGCTATGATTTTGGGTTTTTTCATACAGACATTTATTGCTTGAAGCAGAGTCAAGGCAAAGTGATTTGGTCATGGAAAAGGTGCAGCACTTTTATCAAAATTCTACTTCTATCACAATAGAATGTCTCAACAGCATCGAATACAAAACAGTAAAAAGTGTTTTTTGCCTTCTTTGCCTCTAAACTCTTGTATAAGTTGACACATCACAGAATGCTCTGGTTTGGATGACTTATTCACTGGTGGAAAAATTCAGGCAGACCAAAAGTACTTGAAATAATAACCTCATGACAAAAACTTGATATGCTTTGGATAGAGACACCATTATTTAATCACTGCAATGATAAAGATGGATTCTTGGCTTTATGGACAACTTCTGTCTGCCAAAGAAGCCTAGTAATGTAGAGCTGTAAATCCTCTATAAGATAAGAGCTATGGGATATTTACCTGATCATGCCTATCCACAGGAATCAGAGCCCTGCTGAAATGGGACTCAATTAGTTCTGCTAAGGCAAGGGCTTGTTCAGGCAACAGGAAATGAATAAAGGAACGGAGCTACAATGTCTAGGGGAATAGAAAAGGTAGAGTACAAACAAGAAGTTGTCAGCTTAGGAGCTAGAAGCTGTAAATGGCAGTCTACCAAGGGGCTTACTCAGAAACTAGGCTGGGGCATCTGTGCTCATTAAAAAAAAAATAATTTGCATTCCTGTGTTTGCACGTCATTGAGACAGAACAATCAATACATGTTTGTTTCAGTTTTTCTGAGGGCAGGAAGCTAAAATTTGGTCTTGTGATAGCTGAAGCAAATGCTCAACTAGAAAGTTCATCATCAGGAGATCTCAAGAGAGCAGGTCTTCAGAGCTATGAGAAATGGCTGAAAAGTCCTTTTATAATTTCAGCTTAAGGGAAACACACACTTCTTAAAAAGAATATTATGGGGTTTTTTCTATTTGGTTGGAAAATAAAGAGCTTATTTAAACCCTACTGTAGGTTGAATGGAACAACAAGAAACAAAGAAATACTTTTGAAGAAGCAAAAAATGCCTGAATTCTGAAATGTTTTGACAGTCAGAATTGACAGTTGAAGAGAAAATGAAACATACAGTAGATTTGTGTTCAGTGAACTAAACTACTGACGGGATTGCAACTGATGTACACAAACTACCGTTAGCAGGCACCTAACACCTCTGTATCAGCAGCTGTATTGATAAAAAGCTAATCATCTTGCTCCTGTGCACGTCTTGCCTGCAGTCCACTGAACAGTGCAGCAGCTACAACAGTGAGAGCTCATAACAAGATAGTGGGGAAAAAAGAAAGAGAAAAGGAAACAAAGTATGTTCCTTTTGGGCAGCTGCTGAAGTATTTTCTATAACCTCTACATTTTGTTTGTGAGCTTTCTTATTAGTACCATTTTCACATAGCATTGGTTTCAGTTTAGTAGTCAAACACCATATGGAACTGAATAATCAAACATTGCTTTTTAAGATGTTGAAATGAAACATCCTGACTAATTTAAATTTTTTTTTACTTCTTAAAGCAGCCCTTTCCTTCTTTTTGGAGATCCAAATATACATTTTACTATGGAAAAATGTCACCAAACCCAATTATTGGCTTATTCCACTTCTTACATGGATATCAATAAAGACAGATTCCCAGCTGGTGGCCAAGGAAGGGATCTGAGTTCCATGTACAAAACTCCACAGAGGAGATTTTTGCTCAGTTTTCTGTACTCTTCGTCTGCACCAAGCAAGGTCACAAAGTGGATACCTACTGTTCTGGTTCTGTAAGGAAGAACAAGCCTATTCCCACAATCAGGAGCAGGCATATCTCAGCTACACAGTGCAAACCAGGCTAAGAACTGGCTTTGGTATTTGGGGAAGTTTTGGAGGTGTCAGAGGTAGCCTCGGCAAGCGCGGCTGTTCTACTCTGTCCATGGTGCTGGGATAGATCCCATGCACAGATACCAGTCTCTATCCCTCACTGTGGTGAGAAAACACTGCTATTTCTGGGATTTGTTACTGTCCAGTAAATGTTATAAAATTGCTTTGCTGCCAGATTCATACTCATAAATTATTATGAACCTAGTATACTGTTATATGCCATCAGAAGGAGGATGCCTGTGGCATTGCCCGTGTCATTACCATGCCTGCAGGAGCTGTTATTTCTCTGATAGCAGACATCATGTATGGCAGGTAAATCACCAAACAGATCTCCAGGAGTCCATCTTTCCAGCTGGGTTTCTTGGCAAATTGAGTAAAGGTTCTGCCTCCATGGTAAAAGCCTTCTCCAGAAGCCTTTCTGAGACTATGAATAGACACAGATCTATAGACTGCATCATCTCTTTCGACTGTGTCCTTTCTTGCCGCTGTGCCTGATCCTCATGTGGTGAGGAGTGTACTGGTGGGAACTTTCCTGACTGAATAGTCAGGGTATCACCCGGACAGGATGTACCCAAATCAGGCTCACAAGTGATTGGATTTTCATCTGGAAGCTACATCCTGTGGGGGTTGTTTGGAAGCTGGTGCTTGACGCAGGGAAGAGATGCTGAAGCTGGGACTATGAGTATCTCAGTGGAGTTTGTGATTTGATGATGATGTGCCTTGTTCTCCTGAAGAGGAGGAAACTGTGAGGTAGTTGGTGCTAAGAGCTATGTTTCGCTGTCTCACGTGTCATGATTTTCTGTGTCAGCTGTATAATCTGGGAAAAGTGGGTGCAGTTTGGAAACAGAACCACAAGTACACAACTCTAGGAGAATCAGCTGGCTCTGGAAACAGACCAGAAGTTCTAAACAGGTCAACAAGAAGCTCAAGGATCTCTCAGAGACTTCTTGACATCCCTATTGTTCTGTCTAGCTTCTGAAGCCCCTGTGGATGACATCACCATTCTCTGCACAGAAGGGAGGACATTCGATATTGCAAAGCTTGTAAGGAGCCTGTGAACAGGAGCAGTGACATTTCCCAGCAAACCTACTCAGCTATGCTGACTCTCGGCTGCTACAGGAGTTCCTTGATGTAGCATGGTCCAGGATTCCCAAAATAGGAAGAAGAAAGCTGGTTTTAGGCAATTTGGTGTTCTAGCTATTATCTCAAGCTTTTCTGATCCTTCTCTTTGAGGGTATTTGAATTGTTCCTTCCCAGACTCCGGGATATAAGAGCAAGGTGTGCATATGGATGTTTAGTATGCATCCCCTGTGGGGTGGGGATGCTGTCCTTCTCTCTAAGAGCAATCATACGATGAAAAAGGAATGTGAGGTGTTTTATGACAGACCCAAACTACAAGCCCTGCTCAAAGTCATATAGGCACTTGGGGAGGCAACACAGACCTGTAAATACTGTGTTAATAGCACAGAAACCTGGGCACACAGCTCCAGCAGGGTCCTAGGTTCATTTCTTGAGCACAGTTATCTATGCTGACACACTCCTATGTTACGTATGAAAAAGCATCAAAAATACTGCATTATGACCTTTGAACAGTAATTTGTGGGGGTGAGTTAAGGCTTAAAACAAGAGGGTTTTCCACCCCGTCTTGGTATTATTTTTTCCTTTCTGAAACTTGTTAGTAAAAGTGCAGCTCATGCTTACCTAGGTGAGTTTCTTAGACTAACACTAGTGTCTGCTGCAAAAGTGGTTTTCTGGGAGCCTATGGAATAGAACAGAACATAACCATCCAGTAGAAGGGACCTAAAAGACAATCTAGTCCAACTGTCTGATCACTTCAGGATGATCGAAAATTAAAACCTGCTATAAAGGACATTATCCAAATGCCTTTGAAACACTGACAGGCATGGGGCACAGAGGCAGACGCAGGTGGTGGACACTGTCCTGAGTGTAGAAACATGCATTCCCGCATCTGCAGCTGGCATCTGAAATCTTTGCAGACTGCGGAGCCCCGATGGCCTGCATCGCTGCCCCGGGAGGGATTGACTTGCCTGTCATGCCTGCTGAATCTGAGTGCCTTTCCGCGCGGTGCCAGGTGCGGCCCCGGCGTCCTTCCTGACCTTCAGAGCAGGTCGCCCACCGGCCGTGCCAGCGTCTCCCCAGGAGGCGCCGCTGCTCCCCATCCCCGGGCTCCCACTACAGCCGGCAGCATTCCGCCCTAACCCCCTCCCTCCTTTTAGACCCATATAGGATGCTTTGGGGGTTGCTGCCCACCTCTCCTGTTGGCGACAAAAGGGCGGACCAGCAGCAGAACTCGTCTCCTCCCCACTCAGCTCCAAGTCGGCTGTCGGCATCCCTAAAGGTGGGCGCCGGTGCTGTGGAGGGGGTACCGCTCTGCTTTGCCACGTAGTGCTCGCACAGCTCCTTCCTTCTCCCCTTCAGACGCCGTCCCGAAGCCGGGCTGGACAACGGATGGCTGCACTCGGGTCCTTCAGCGGCAATCGCAGGGAGACGACTT
>VXBT01006405.1:17463-44654 GCA_013400235.1 Oriolus oriolus
CCTCGTCCCTCCCGGTGCTGGCACGGCTGTGACCCGGTGCCGAAGCCGGGCGGGGAGTGGGAGGCAGCAGCCGGAGCGGCGAGGCTGCTGTGCTGCACCTGAGGCCGGCCGGTCTCAACCTTGAGCCGTCCCGGCTCACCCCGAGGAGGTGCAGCCCTCGCTGGCATTGCGCTAGGGGCTTTCCGAGAGGTTCTGGCGGGGGACTTTCCATCCCGCCACCCGGACCGCATCCGCATCCTGATCGCCCAGCATCCCCCTCTTGTTCTCCCGGGCACTTGCAGGGCGCTTCACCTTCAAATGCCCCCTCGGCGGTCCCGGGCGGCGCTGCCACCTCGGAGCAAGCCCTCTGAAAACCGAGAGGGCGAGAAGCAGGCGGGGAAACGGGAAAGTTCAAAGGTTTAACCCCTTCCTGCCCGTGTGCAGGATACAAGCCTTGAAGGGGCACCGCATTGCTCCTCCGCACTTGCTCCCGGGCGCTTGGCCATTCTGGGGGAACCACCGTGTACCCCTGACTCCTCCCACCCGCTGACCGCCCGCCAGCATGCAGCTCTGCTCCTCAGGTGCCTTGTCGTGCAAAGCAGAGTCTGAAGGGATGGAGGGTTGGAAACTTGTCTGCACTCAGACAAAGGGAGGAAGGCTGAGAGGAGAGAGCTGAGGAAGACCAGGCAGTAGCCTTTTCTTCTCCTAGAGACACTATTCCTCTTTTGATTGTGCCTCTTTGCAGGCTGTCTTCCAAGGATTCCTGGTCTCTGTGCATGTGAGGTGTGAAGGTGGGCAGGACCCCAAACAACAAACCATGGATTTTGTTATGAAACAAGCTCTAGGAGGTAAGTGTGGTTGGCAGACGAGGGACCTTGAATCCCTCCTACCCCTCCCCTTTGCACCTGGCGAGAGAGGGGATGGTCTACTATGGTAAGGTCTGCAGCTGGCATAGCTGTTTGAGGACTTGGAAGAGCATGCCTGTCACTGATTCATGATCCCAGAGTGGAGTGTTTGAACAGTCTGAGCAGGAGAGGGCAGCAACAAGCAGAGACCAAAGCCCCATGTCAGAGAAGAGCCCTCCCATGCAAGGTGTGCTGGCCCTGGGTCATGCCTAATTGGCACCCTACCAACTGGATGCATATCCTGCTGTGCATTGTGCAGGTCTTGATTTGCTTCATGCCATGCCACTGAGGCAGGTATTATAAAGGACACAGACTGGTTTGGTTTAGGCAGAGTAAACCCAAAGAAAGAGTAGCATTTTTTCTATGTGTGTAAGCCCTCTTTCATCTTTGCCCCAAAGACTGGCCAAATCCTGAGCAAAAAATGTCCAGAGCAGAAACTTTTGTCCCTGATATTTTGAGACTTATGTTTCATAAGAACACTGCCACAAAAATGAGGGAAATGATAATAAAATATTACTACACACCTTACCTGGATTTGAGGCCAGCCTTCTAGGTGTTTCTGTGTATTACCTTACGTGTGTGAGGGATTGTTTTAACCTAATGTTGGGAAACAGAAAAAGTAGGGATGTGTGTAGGAGAAATTGAAAATACTGCACAAATATTTGGGAATGAGTTTCCTTTTTTCTGTCACAGTTACTTTCTAGGCTGCTTGACCTGGGCATTTGGTCTAAGCATCACTGAGGTGATGCTGGATGCTGTTGGGAACTGAAGTATTTGCCTCAGAGGAAGTTGATCATTCTCTCCTGTGCTCTATCTCATGTGTGCATTTTTCATTCTTTTCTCTTTGAAGAAACTGTGGAATCATGGGGCTGTGTAAATGTTTAATGTGTGGTGATATTGATATCATATACAACTTCAACATTTACTGTAAGACTCTCTTCCATGGCATGGAAATAATGTTTTCATCTCTGAAACTGGTGGGTGTTTTTCACCAGAGGACCAAAATTGTCACAGTTAAAAACAGAGCAAGCAACCCAAGTTTTAGTTGGGGTATTTTGAACAGGGAGATCAAACTGGAGAAGAAAGGGACTAATTTCGTTGCATGAAAGAGGGAGGTATGAAGACATCTATGTGAGAAGGTAATGGTTTGTGTGGTAGCACTGCTGTTTCATTTCACTCTTCAGTGCCTGTTTTGAAGGAGAATTAGTGTTAAGTTGTGCAGGCTTTGCACTGTTTGCTGTAGTGTGAATAAGGTTGCTTGCTCAGAAATGAACTAATGTACCTGCAAACTGGAGATAGAGCCACTACAGCTGGAGATCCATGAATCCAGTAAAGGAAAATAACTGCTTAGAGACTGCAGTTAGAGGCAGGGGGAGGAGGGCTGCAGCAAAGGAATAACATCTACGGTGCCTGCTTTTTTCTGCAGCTTGGTGACTTAACATGAGTTGGAAGCAGTGTCTGCCTGTGCTTAAAAACATTCACCCTGGGCAGACCTTCATTCTAAGATGATGTTGCATGCCAGGGTCAGGATTTGTTTGATAATAGGACCTTCTGAGAAGGTAAATTCAAAAAGTATCTTTTTGTGAAGTCTGAGCTCCTGATGTCTGTCAAGATGCCACCCAGGGCACAAGCTCTTCTGCCAGGTGACTTAATGTGTCTGGAACTTACTCATTTACTCAATAAAGGAGAAGCCTCTGCAGAGTGGTAAAATCCAGGAAATTCTAATTCATTAAGCAGAGTCCTATTTTTAAATTACAAATAGTTTCAACAAGATAAAACAAGATCTCCCAGGGCAAATACAATATGGAAAATAAAGGTGGTTTTAGACATTGGTTTCTCCTTGCAGTTAAAGTCCAAGCTGATGCAAGTCATCCTAGCTGGCCACACTGGCACAGCAAGCCAAGGACTAAAGGTTATAGTTTACTTCCTTAGTTTTGGGGCCAGAACCCTTTCTGTCTGCCAGTTCTGATATCCAGGGAGAGATTTACTTAAGAGTTGGACTGAATGATCCTCCTGGATCCCTTCCAGCTCAGAATAATCTGTGAACTGAGTCCACAAGGATGGTCAAACTGAGCAAAGCACCAAACCTCTAGCGACTGAGAGGCTTGTTTTGGCTAGGATACATAATCTGATCTGCTAGTGACCATTTTTATTATCCTCACTCTCTGGGAGGCCTTTGTCTGGATTTCATGGCTCTTTGATTTTAGTTTAATATGGCTTTTCCCAGAACACCTCTGAATTAATTTCTCTGTTTGATAGGCTTTTTTGAATGGTGCAAAAGTTCTTATCCCATTCTGAAAATCTCTTACGGCACTCCTGGAAGAAAGAAAAAAAAATACTGCAATTTCATCAGTAAGGTCCCCTCTAATCTACACAGAATCAGACCTGCTGTAGATTCTGCTTGCAGACCACCTACAGCTAAGTGGCTTAACTCTTCAACTATCTCAGCTGGTGACAATTCACAAAGGCTGAGGGCTAGTTGGGTGTACTTGACAGAGCATAATGAGTACACTGTTTTCATAATGGGTATGTCATTTTCTCTTCCCAGTGTACAGCCCCAAAATGAAGCTTAGGCCAGAGCTTATGACAGCTAAGGGCCTGGATTTGAAATCTGTTTGCAGGCAGGTGCTTTTGACCTGTCCCTACTGGACAGGTCTATGGGTCCCTACTATGTAGGTCTCTGAAGCACATGAGGAGTTTGGGACCAGGTTTTGTCATAGGGGGTGATCAGATGAGGTACTGAAAGGAAAATGTCATTGTTCTTCTACCTCCTCACTCACCTTACTGAGGAGGAGGAGGCCTCATGCTCTGCTAATTAGCAGCAACACTAAGCTTAGCAGAACGCTTCTGTGGGAGTTTTGCCATTGCCTTTAAGCAAACTTTGAAGATACTACCCTTGTCTCTAATGGCACAGAATGATCAGATTTGCTTTTCCTTGGAGTTTTGCCCGTAGGGGAAGAAGGCAGCAAGGTGTTTTGAAAGGCAGGTGAGCTAAGTTAGCAAGCAAAGAAAGGCAGTTATGTGGTGTCAAGTTGCTTTGTTTGGAAGTCTGTGTGACTAGGGTATTTAGGTTTTGTGAAATCAGTTTGACAGGTTATTTATTGTGTTGATGAAGTAGAATGTACCCTTTCCCTGGCTTGTTGTTAAAGATGGTCCGCAGAAGCCTGCTCTTTCTGTGCAGTGGAAGGTCATCCTCTGCTGTCCTACCAGCACTGGGATTTTGCTGCTGTATTGGCAGCAGAGTTTCTGCCTGGAGGCTGACCAGCTTGAAATGTGTCTTTTTAACTCCGTGGCTTCTTCATGGAAAAATCCTTGACCCTTTCATTAGGAGTGGGGACTGTGGTCCAGGAAAAACAGAACAAAATAGTGGGTTATTTGGCCAATTTGCTTCTGTGGCTTTTTTTTTTTCCTTGTGCTTCTCAGACCTTTCAACACCCTATATGGAAGTCAAACTATTTATTGTCTGACAGAGACAGAAGCCATGGAGAAGCCATGATGCTGATTAGCTATGTAAGACAACAAAAAGGATGTAGCAAGAAGAAACCTAAAGGTTTAAAATTGCTGCTTCTTCTTCCACGGGAGTAACAGCAAGGGGATATTTTGTACCTCTGACCTTGCTACATCAGCAGACACTGACAGAGGTGTGTAGCCAGGGTGGTTGGTCATTTTGCTGCTCCTGTGACAGTTCATGAAATGAAGACAATCAGAGTAATTTCATGACTATATTTTACATTAGAATTGCTGTTTGCCAAGCCAGGTGAGAGCTGGGCTACTGTCATCATGACCAATGTGTGTGATTTCCCAGGAGAGAGCAGGGACTGGAGGATGCAAAGTGGGTCCTAAAGGACGTCAGCTGTAATGCTTTTCACTGTGTATTGCTTGTTTCTTCCTAAGTTTGTGTGAAAGCAAATCATGCATGAACACCTGACTCCCATGTTGTACTACACTGTGTCACTTCCTCTGTCAGTGCTGGCTTGGACAAATAGGGAAACTGGTTTGAAATAGAAGACAGTGAACTTCATGAAGCTCTTCTGGGTGTCATTCTGTTACTATGTGATTTGAAGGTCAAGAGTCTGAGACATTTTCTTACGAAAATGAAAAGAGGAAACCTATGGGAAGTGAGGAGAATTTACTGGAATTTTGAATCATGATGTGTTTGCAGAGAGGGATTTCCTACTGCCGAAAGCAACATTCTGCATACCAGAATATTGTGAAAATGTGGATATACAGAACACACAGTAGCTCTAAATATGATGCTACACTGAGCCCTCTTAATGTGCTGCTTTTACTGCCATGAATAGGTGAAATGACAAGAACTGTGTGGTAAAAGGTTGGGATGCCTGCCTTAAATATTGATTTTTTTTGGTTTTTTTTTTTTTTTTAGTGTCAGCCTGTGGATAAATTACACAAATCCTTTCACATGTGTATGAATGGTACTGTCTAAATTTCTTCTTCATGCTTCCAGCACCCCTTGAATTCATTGTGCAATGCAAGCCCCACTAGGAGGAATGGTATGTCTGAGTTTCTGGATGGATTTTCACTATGATAGATATTACAGGCATGATTTTCTGATTTATTGGCAGCAGTTTAGAGTGGGAACTGCTGCTTCTCATCCACTTCTTCTGTCAAGAATCAGTGGACGCTTGTCTTGGTTCAGAAGGATTCTTTAAAATACTGTAGGCAGAAGACAATTGCAACCAGATTGCCACCTGGAACATGTCAGCAGGGGGACACTGCCTACTTAATGTCCCTTACCAGCAACTTTGATTCAGCTAGGTATACCACAAAACACAGTCCAGAGGGAGTCCCCTTGTTCTTGAAGGCAGACAGAGATCCAAACCCTCATGAAGATAATGGGATTTAAGTCACTGTGTTACTTAAGCTCTGAAAGAGCAGCTCCTGTGCTAAGCTTACATTAGGGAAGATGTGAGGGTGTGTGAATGCCAGATAAGCCTGAATGAAAACCACACTAGTGTTTAACATCTTAGCAGTGACCTTCTGTATATTCTGCTGCTGCATTTGCCTCACTTTAGTAGCTTGTGATGTGAGGATTAAGTTCTTAATTTTTCCTGCAGAAGTTAGCAAGATTGAGTGCAGCCAGAGGCAATAGAAACCTGTTCAGGGTGGAACAGACTGTGAAATAAACACAGAGATTTCTGTTTTCTCCTTCTCCAGCTCACTCTCTTGTTTCTCACACTTCCAGTTCTCTGCTGAGCCTCTGTGCTGCTCTGGGACCTCCTGCATCAACTAGGCTGTGCTCCACTGCTCGTGTTAATGTATGAAGTTCTGGAGCAGGACAGAAACTGTAACACAAAACTGCAATTCATAATGCCAACAAATACTGCTAGTATTGACTTTTGGGATCTCTTTTTTCTGTGATCCTTGAAACGTTTTACATATGAGGTCTTTCATCTTGCAGTCAGGTGCATCCAAATCAGAAAGACAAGAGAATCTGGCAAGAGACATGAGATCTCAAGCCCGCTGTAGCATGTGATATGTGTTGGAGGACCACTCACTTTCATTCTCAGATAAATTCTGCCTGTATTGTGTGTAATTCTGGGCCCCACAAACTAAAAAGGTTTTTAAGGGAGTTGAATGCATCCAGAGGAGGGCAACAAAGCTGGTGAAAGGGCTGGAAAGAATGTCTTCTGAGGAGTGGCTAAGGATCTGTTTTCTCTGTTTTGGAGAAAAGGAGGCAGAGGGGTAATCTCGTTGCTCTCTACAGCTTTTTGAAGAGGGGAAGTGGAGAAGGAGGTGCTGATCCCTTCTTCCTGGGATCCAGTGACAGGAGGCAGGAACCTGGGGTAGGTGGCATATCTGATGCATACATTTTTCACAAGGAATGGCATTAAAAGCCTTATTTTCTTCCTAATGTATACTGGTGGCAAAGAGATTTTCTACAAGAAATTTGATAAAATTGCAGGATGTCTTCCAAGGAAGCAAATGGTTGCTGTTGAGATGATACCAGTGAAAAAACTACAGTGATTGTCAGCTGATTTATTCCATCCCTGATCCAAACCAGCAGATGAAAAAACCGACCAGGTCCTTTCTTCCTGTGCCTTTCTTGAGAAAACTTCCTTTTATATTTGCTTCCCTCTGTTTGGCCTGTTGCTGTTAGAATCACATAAAAGCTCTCCCTTGTGGTCTGCTGGGATCTTACTTATGTTTGTCTTACCTGCAAGCAGGCACTGAGAGCAGTGTGCTTATTGAAGTATCCTTGGAGGAAATGTGCAGCCTTCAGCTGATTGTAGAGGCAGGCCACAAAGAGCTTAACTAAGATTTGTCCTGCAGGTCATCTGCTTGCCAAAAGCCTGCTTGGAGTGGAGTGACATGGATAAGCAGGAAGTTTTCTCTCTCAGAGAGGGATAAATAAGGAAATTTCACATATATTAAATAGTCTGTCTGGGGCTGATTCATGGCAAAAAAAGAGATTCTTCTCCTTGGTTTTTCTGTCCACTTTGAATGAAGTTGTGCATACTTTTGATTTTAATATCCATTGCTGTATACCTGAATCGTTCTGACTTTTATGTTTTTTTTTTTTACTTTTCATAATTGCAGCAGATAAAAGTGGTGGTTTCTTGCCAGCTGCATGGTTTTGGCACAAATAGAATTTGTCAGTGCTGAAATTTTGGCCTATGTTACATAGGATATGCTATCTGCAGCATCGGATTTGGAGCTGGGCAGGAGCTTAGTGGATGACGTATTGCAGTTATTTGGATCTTCCTGGTGAAATGGGATAGTCTAAATATAAGCTACTGGTTTGCCTTTGTGTTGGTTCTTTTAGGAGAGGGAAGTTCAGGATGTAGTTCAGCTGTTAGCTGTGGAGATCTACTCACCTGCTCATGTGCTGCAAAAGGACAGACATAAGAGAAGACTGAAGTATACAAAGGCTGATGTATGTGGAAGGGCTTTGTTCTCTGACTAGAATGGTACGGTGTGAATTCATAAAGCTCTGAAATCAAATCTGTGAGGGCTACCTGGGTTTAGAAGTCTTGCTGAGTTAAGTCGAGACTGTATGGTCTGCATTTGTTAGCACTGCAGTAAAGTATAGGGCTCCAAAAGCCCTAAGTAACCTCTGCAAAGGCTGTCCACTAAGGGAAGACTGGCATCCTGCCTTTACAGAAGACAAGAATGTCTCTTCCATGCTGGGAAGGATGGCCAACGAAGGATGACCACAAAGCACAAAAATCCACTCTAGCAACAAGATGGTGTCACTGGAAATTTCATGTGGAAGTTGCATAGAGATGAGAAGTTCTCCAGCAGATTGCCAAATTATTGAGGAGGCCTGGAAGAGTAATGACAATAAGCAGGGAAGGCTGGCAGAAAGAAAGGGACAGATCTCTAATACGTTGCCTTTGGCTTGTCTCGTGTCAGAGGGCTACATGCAAAAGGCATGTTCTTCTGTTTGGAGACCAAGGTCCCTTCTCTGAACTTTATGTGATAGTGTTCAGAGAAGAAAGAGAGGGAATAGGCACTGGTGCTGAGACTCAGAGACAAATACAGGTTCTAGTGTTATCTAGGGCGAGAATTCATAGTTTTTCAGGCCATTGGAGAGAGGATACGGTTCATGAAGTAGTAACTGGGATGTTAGCCCCTCAAAGCTGCAGGGTTTCTATTCCCATTTCCAGCAGCTGTAAAGACCCTCAGCAGCATACTGAGGGCTCTTCCAAATTCTCTGCTCTCCTCTTTCAGTAGTGGGCCAGAAAGCACTCTGCCTTAACCTTGGATGCTCTTCTTTGTGAGGCTGCACCTCTGCCCTGCCTTTTCATATTCATTCCATTTGCTGAAATCAAGTGCTTGATCAAGACAACACGGAACCGTAAACATTTGCTAACTTACTGCTTTGAGCACTTTGCTGGTTGCCATCATACTTTCTCACGTACAGTTTGATTGTGAGAGCTTGGATATAGTCAGTTGTGTTTCTCTCAGGTTAGTTTTTGGGTCTGGAGTGCGTGTCTCACGATGTAGAACATTGCTGAGAAGGCTGAAAATTTCTGCCGACTGCTGAGCAGATGCTTGTGTGGTTTGCTGAAGGGTAACAGCTGCAGTTACAGCCATGGCAAAGGTTACTGGTGATCTATCACTGGTACAAATCACAGTGCTTATTAGAAACAAAATACTTCAAACAAATTGTCTCTCTGCTAGGGACACGTTGACGACCACCCTGTGGAATTTGAGGATTGATTTTTTTTTTTTTTTTTCACCCCTTTCTCCTGTACTTTTAAATGAGCTGCTTTCAAGTTGGGTGGATGCTGTCACTGCAGAAGTGCATTAATACAAACAACAAATTTAATCTGCTGACTTTGTGCATCTTTTTGCAATTTGAATTTGTCATCGCCTATAAGAATGAAGCTGCTTAGTAGCTGCTTACATTTTTGCATCATGGTTTGAGTCTCGTGGCTTATTTGCAGTGATACTGACCTTGAAGGAATGTCAAACACACAACAACATCAACATAAATTTGGGATTCAAATGGCTGTGAATTACCTTCTGTGGAAAATAAGGAAAGAAACAAAAAACAAATTCCAGGTGGGGAATGGTGGAGCTGTTTTGATAACTCCAGTCTCCTGAGAGAATTGGAGCAATGAAGGGGAAGGCAGGCAACAATTAAAGGAAAAAGGATGGGAAAGAAATGTGTGTCAATGCCTTGACAAATAGCTGAGCTGCCATGTCTCTGTCCCTGGATCTATCTCTTCTCTTCTTTGCTGGTGAGCTCAGGCAAATTTGACCAGCAGAATAGAAGTTTGAACCTTCTGTTGAAGGTAACTCAGTGTGAGATGGTTGTCTCAGTTGCTGGCCTTGTCTGTGGGAGAACCCTGGGTATGCATGGGAAGGTAACCTGATCTCTAGGTTAAATGGTGTCCCTGCTAGTCTCCTTGTGTAGAAAGCTGTACAGGGCACCATTACCCCAAGAAAACGAGACTCAGCCACACATGGGCCTGTGAGCACTGCCCTTCCCTCCATGGGAAGTCAACAGCATTCTTCTGTCCTTCTATCACTCCTTCTGCTTCTTACTGCTGGACAGACCTGAACTTCTGGACTTAATGGACTTGAAAATTTGTCCTTGACTTGATATTGACAATGAAACTTTCCTGCTATTTCTACTTCACTGCTATGGTCTTACTGCGTGTAGTGTGAAACTTTCTGCCGCCTCCCTGAAGGGGCAGGAGCTGTGTGGGACTGCCTGGCCTCTGTTCCAGTGCCTGTCCTGAGTGTGTGTGTCTCTTCAATTCTTTGAAAATGCATATATTAATCAAAATCTTAATTTGCAAGAGGACTTTGGAAAGGTTTTACTAAGGCTGTGTTGGGTTTTTTTTTTTTAAGTGAAAAGCTTTTAATCACCTTGTTTGTTTTTTCTCAGCAATCAAGGAAGGAAGACATATTGCAAACATGAAAGGCTCCATGAGACTAAGACATCCTGTCCAAACCAATGTATTAATAATCTCTGACAGTTATTTATTTTATGCTGGAGCTAAGTGTATGCATGGTACTCTTCCCTGAATCTGAGTGAAATGTTTTGTTCTTTGTGAATTAGATTTCTCTTTGCAGTTTCCTTCAGATTTATTTTTGCCTTAAATAAATTAAAAAAAAATATATATGCAATGTTGGGCTACACTGTATGGTGGAAGACGGATTGTGGGTTTCTGGACAGTGTCAGCCCTATGAGATGTGATAATTGCAGTTTCTGACCTTTTAAGGTGTTGTTTATCCTTCACCATAATAGGCAATGTCTGGGAAATACTCCAGGTGATTGGAACACACTGAGGTGAACATCTTTCCTGTTTATATGAGGTGATTTCCTGTTAGCTACTGGTATTTAAGGGAATTTCGGATACGCAATAAAGTCTTTGCACCTTTTCCACCATGTTGTGGAGTCCTTGCCCATGCGTGAATACTGCAAAGCAATATATGAGTGAGCAAAAAAATGGAGGAGAAGGAGAAAATACTCAGAGATTTTGCCAGCATATGTATATAGTTCCTCCTCTACACAGTTCTAGCGGGGAATAAAAGTGCTTGGAAGAAAATTTAGAAAAAATCTAGACTTCATTAGAAACAGATGAATCTTTAAAAAAATTTTTTGTTAATTCTGTATTCTTAAAGCACTTTTTCTTGACAATTGCAACTATCTCCTCTGTATTTTCCTTTAAATATCAGAAGTTTCTGTTCCATGTCACCTCAGCTGCACAATGACAAGTTTAAAAGGTGCATGAAAGGAAATTTATAATTACATGGAGATAGATTAAAATGCTGAGGAAAAAGGTTAAGCAGGGACACCACTACTCTCTCTAAATACATGAGAGAGGTGAACACTACAGTGAAGGAAGAGCTACTTAAAGTGAAGGACAATATTGGTAAAAGGATAATGTGAATAAATTGGCCATGAGCATCCTCGAGCCAGTAATTATTGTCTCTTGACTAGTGGGAGAGAAGAGAGGTGCTCTCTCTGGGGAATCCTGCTGCTGCAGCAAGCAGGAAGAAATGGAAACTGAGTCTTAGGTGCGTTTGAAATAATTGTACATGGTCAGAGAGGTAGGGCCAGTGAAGCAGGAAATAATTATTGGTCCTAAGTACCTCAATAGGGAGTTGATGTCCTTGAGTTTTCACTTGTAAGATTGTCCACAATAACAGAATTTCCCTGAAAAGTGGTTATGTTTTACACTAAATTTTGATTTTGTTCCAATATGTGATAACATCTGATGGTGTCCAGAATGCAAAGCTAGCTTAGTGGGAACAGCCATCGTGTCCTTCTGGGTGAGTTAGTTACAGAGCTGTGGTAAATTTTCCCTTTTCTGAAAACATTTTAGCCCCTTTGTATTTGTATGACAGAAGAGGTCTGCCAGCTATATAGTGTCCATGCTCACAGATGATTTGGAATCAGCTTTTGGATTCAGATTGAGAGTGATTTTATTTCCAAGGACTTGGTGGGTTTTCAAAGTAATTTCTACAATAGATGGCTGCACTGGATATCATTCCAGCTGTGGTGTTTCAGCCCAGGCAAGGATTTTGAGTTTCACATAATAAACATAGCTTGAAATTCCCTCCATGGTAACTTCTACCTGCAATTTACATGGAAGCAGCTGTTTTCAATGCATTTGGTTAATTTTTGTTTTATGCTACAGTTGAGATATAAGTAATTTAAGAATTAAATGGTTCTCTGGGACCTCTTCCTGGTTTTTAACAATTGCCTGAAAATAAGCTGTTCTATCTTCCTCAGTACCAATATTTACTATTTTCCTGATTGTTAGACTCAGCTTACGCTCCACAGTTTACGTGCCTGCTGTCTGCCATCTCAATATTCTGGACTCAGGCTCACATTGCAGTATGACTAAGATCTCTTATCTAGGCAGTGATTTCAGAGGGTGCCTTGTGCTGGCCCAGCACTCAGAGAAAGACTCATGTTTTATAAGCAGGAGTGAATCTCTTGGGCACAAATGCCTCCTGTATGCTCCTTCCCCATGGCTGGTAACTTTTCAACCACGTCTCGTTGAAACTGCATGAGTAATTCAGGAGAGCCTACTCTAAGGAAACCTTCAGCAAGGGCACACAGGTGAGTGGTAGAACACTGGATCACTGCCATTGCAAGACGTTCTGGAAGAGGAGGAATGTGCCATCCCTTTCTTCTGATTGTGCATGTTGTTACATTGCCAGTGAGCACTGTGCCAGGCAGAGATCCCACTGCAATTCACATCTCTCTGAACACCATGTCAAGGTGTTTAACACTATTTTTGGTCATGTGGCCTGAGATCCCCTGTTGAGGAGACAATGACTTGCCTCATGGCTGAGGTGCTTGACTGGGACTTCTGGTTTTGTGTTTTGAATGTCACCTGGTAGAACTTTACAGGTGGTACTCCTTCTGCCTGGTACTCAGCACCTCTCCTCCAAGACTGCAGCATGTACTCCTGCTATGCTGGCAGATGCAATAACAGTTGCTTAAAATAGGTGGGTAAAACACATCCTCTCGACCACTACCACAGACAAGAGTGTTCTGTTTCCACACAGGAAAGTGACATCAAAGTGCAAAGTTTTGACTTTGCTTCACATATCAAATCCTCTCCCTGGGTTAAATGTAGAGTGCGTCACTTTCAATGCTGTTTTACTCCAGCTGACTATTGTGAATTGACTGCCCTGAGTGAACAACAACCATTATATTTTTCTCTCTGTTGTTGGCATGCTGTCTTCTTGCTGGTTCTTACGTAGTTATTTGCCTTGTTTTTTATTCAGGGATCACTTTAGTGTACATTTTGCTTTGTACTGTACAAGATCCTTCTGTACTAAGTCCTTTTTATGTACTCAAAAAATTAGTTCTAACTAAAAGACAGTAGAGCTAATCTAGCCCAACAGAGACGATCTCTGGGCGACCAGGGAAATTCAGTGCTAGATTCTGCGCAACAAGGTCCTGGGCACTCATAGGCACTTCTGTGGTACAGCATAATGTAATTTAGAAATTTCAGCTGTCTTTCTTGACAGAGATCTGTCAAGCTGAAGACCAGCATTTCTATTAATTTCTTGCAGATGCAAGTAAAATAATCAAAGGGTTTTTCTTCCTCATCTTAAAAACTCACAAAAATCCCCTCAGAATCTCATGGGGTGGAATATTCCCTGTTTTCACACAGTCTGAAAAGGGTAAGTCAGATCTATTACCTTCATGTGTACAGAAGAGGTATTTATGGCATATTATTAGGGATGGTCTGGCTAACCTAGGGATGATATTAGTTACATAAGATTTCAAACATACCTCAAGTGCAGCATGGATGCTGTGGAGCAAAGCAATTATCTATTTTGCTGTCTTAAGAACAGAGCGACCTAGATTCTCTCTTCTTTTTTTTTTCCTCTTTTTCCTTTTTTTTTCCCCCCTCCGTTTTTCCTCACAGGGTGGCCCACTTAGTTGATTAAACTGCAACTCAATTATAACTGGTTATGTTACAGTGGGGAATAAAGCACATGTAAAGAGAGTGGAGCTGACAAAGAAATTTATTTTTTGCCTTACTGGTTAGCTGGGAATTATGATTACAGTTAAGTGACAAACATTGGGTTTAGTAGCTTTTGGATGGCAGATATTTCACAGTAGCCTTGGCTGGCAGTATGGAATACAAAAGTGATTCAATGAAAAGGTGTCCATTTCATGGCAAGAAAAAAAATGGGTAATAGACTAGCTTATGACAGATTTGAAATAAACTTTAAATCCAAAAGAAGCCCAAAGTCAGCAAATGCAGGGACAGCACGGTTCATATTTTATTTGAAGTGAATACATAAAATGCATTGACACTGGCGCATTACTGATGACTTTTATTCAGTGCAAATTCTCTGATAAGTGATTTGGGGCATTAGGAGAGTAAATAAGTCATCCATGTAGGAGGAGGTGACCAAACTCCCACCCTGCAGTCTTTCATAACAAAGTTACCCTTTAGGTTAAGGACATGACAGCCAGGTAGCATGTGGTCCATGCTAAAAACACTGTATTTAACGAAAACTGACATTGTCTTAATGTTGTGTAAATTTCCTCATCTATTCTCTCCTCTCACTTAAGTCCCAGGGAACCGAACAAAAGCAAATCTGTTCAGTGCAGGACAACCTGGAAAGCAAAACTTCTCTTCCCATGAAGTTCAGGGCATGAAAGGATCCCATAAGAACTCATAAGCCCTGAAGACATGTAGAATCTATTACATTCCTAGGCAGATATCTCTGGGGAGGTATCTACAGCAGGGATGAAGCTGTGTTTGGAACCCAATACCAGACTTATGCAGGGACTCCAGGTGCTGGGAGGAGTACCTTCTGTCTCCTTGGGCTGGATGCTTAGCATGGCTGGTTGCTGTGTTATGGCATCGCCTGCCCTGAGCAATGTGCCTTCGCACTGTTGCCACCTGCACATTCAAGCATGACCACTTAACCGGGTGAAAAAAAGCAATGGGAATTCTGCTCTAACTTCTGTCTCTGACAGTGGGGGAAGCTGATTCTGTAAATACATTTCTTGATGGCAGGGCAGGGGAAGCCTACCTGTTCCTCCTCCGAAAAGTCTCATTACCCAATTTCAGCTGCTGTGTGCTGTCTTGCTCCTCACTTACCACTTCAGTTTTTGAAAGCTGTCTCAGAGCTGAAAAGTCTGTTCTCTGCAGTGTGAGGTGGCTGCTCTCCTTACCTGTCTGGATTCCCATTTGGCTTCAGCAAAACAAGAAAGAAGTGTCCCTCTATGTCAAAATCTTCCTTTCATATCTTGGGCCTTAATAACTTTCTCAGGTACCAGAGAAGAGCTCATGGACAAGGGCCTTTGGAAATCCTCCCTCTTGCATTTATGCTAAACTTCCCTATCAGGAAGGAATGGGCTGGTGAGGAAGGTGTATGCAGTTATCCTGCATACAGGAGACAGTGTACAAGGCTGATGACTGAGTTCATTGGTTATGGCAAGGGCCAGATCTCTTCCAAGTGCAGCTGACTTAGAGCAAAAGAGAAAGGTCACACTGTTCCATCTTCAAACATTTTGTATGACTGAAGTGCTATTCATCTTTGTAGGGAAATTTTTGTCCATTGAGAAGGATTAATCAGAGATACCACAGAATATAATAGATAGTCATGTAATTTGAGGACCTTGAAGGTCCTAGAAGGCCTTGACTTAAAGATGACTGACATCACAGGGAAGCCCACACTTAACTTCAAATGGTCTGAGTGCCATTTGAAATTTGAAAGTATCTGAGACACATATGATTTCAGATTCTTTTCTGTGCCCCTTCTACTTGTGTTTTTATAGTGACTTTAATGGTTAATTTTCATTCCTCTCAACAGCTGACAGGCACAGACATGGACATTGGCTTGTCTTTCAGTCTCTGTTTTTCGCTCGTGCCAAGAACCCTCAAGTCAGAATGTTATCTTTCTGTTTTACTTTTGTGCTAAGATAGCACTACAACCACTTAACCGGAGAGCTTAGGAACTGTCTCCTGAGATGCATCCACCAGGATCTGACTATCCGTGTGGTATTCCTCATCTAAAATGCGGTACCTAACAGAAGGATCTAACTGGCATCACTTGTCTCAGCTACTTCAGGACTGCTGCAGTGTCCTGA
Source organism: Oriolus oriolus (assembly GCA_013400235.1). Taxonomy (NCBI): domain Eukaryota; kingdom Metazoa; phylum Chordata; class Aves; order Passeriformes; family Corvidae; genus Oriolus; species Oriolus oriolus. Next base: position 33,403 of record VXBT01006405.1, read on the forward strand.
GAAGGCACAGAGGGGATTTGTTCTGTCATGCTCAGGATCAAGAATGCTTTACATATCCCATATAAGAAAGATAGGCAGGCCATAGACTTGAAAATGCTTTCTTTCCTGTTCACCTTATCACAAAAACTCCAATCCAGCTTCTCTCTGAAGGCACCTGGTGATTCACGCCCATGTTATCACCCTGCACAGAGCAGTAAATCACCCTTGTCTACCTCCATGGCACTCTTGGTCATCCCTTTCTCCTGTATTCCTTAGGAGCAGACACTCTTTAATGGTGCAGCTGGTGGGTGGCAACAGCATGAATGTACTGACATTTTGCTAAATGCTATTTGTTACAGCTAGAACTTCTGTCTGTGCTTCATAGAAATTCTGGGGGCTCTTCTTCCCAGTGACTTGTCAGGACCGTCACAATGATGGAAGGAGGGAAGTGAAACAATAATTCTTGTTTGAGGGCTCAGCTCTCCACTTACCTGCCAATAAACCTGTTACACTTTTTTGGACTGCTACGACGTTTTTCCTGCAACCCTGTGTCTAGATTCTGATGCTTGCCACTATTTAGAGCCAGGTGTTTGCTGGGCCCAGCAGTGAGGACAGAGACAAAGAAATGATAGCCATGGATTTGCTCAGCTCAGCAGTCTTGATTAGAGGGCTGATATTCACATGGTGCTGCTGAAAGAGGTGTTGCAGCTGCCGGTGGAACATATGTGTAGGGGTTAATGTGCCGTGATTATATCACTGACAGCCTCTGAGTAGTTAAATTCAGTTCAGGGCTCAAGCGGAGAGACCTGAGGTTCCCTATGTTCTCTAAAATGCTCCCTGTTCATGTTTGCTAACCTTTTAATTAGAGAACCAAATAGAGAAAGTCGTAAGAGGTAACTGTCTTGAAATGCAAAATGCTCAGTAGAGCTTTATTTTAACAAGGTTCCTATTCCCAGTCTCTTTAACTACAAAGCCCTTATAAGAGACTCAGCCCATGAATCAGTCTTCATTAAGACATGTATTAAAACTGGCAGTAACTGCCCTCTAAAAAAATAAGAAATTAGTTGTGTTGGGCACAACAGGATTTGTTGGGATTTTTTCTTCTCATTTAAATCCAGTTCCATGCCCTCAAAAACAAAACAAGCGGTGCACCTGGGATAGTGAGAGAAGAGTACTGTCACAGTTTGTCTGCTCCTTGGAGAAGCTGGCCTAACCTTGCAGCCTTGTTGCTTAAGGATAGAGAGCAAAATTCATGTAATCCGCTGCTCAGAAACCTGGCTGACTTTACCTGACTCTGCGGTCACGACCACATGCCAGTGTGGTAAATGAGACAGATTGTCTGTCTACAGATTTTTCTCTTATTTTCTGGCCCCTAGGATAATTTTTCACAGGTGATATGGGAAGTCCTGTCTGTTTTCCAGAATATTCTGGGACCCTGAAGGACATTGGGGAACAGAGGGTGTGAGCCAAGAACTTTCTTCTCTCTGCCCACCATCACCGTAGCCCACTATCAGAAGCAGAGCTGTTTCTTTAGCTCTCATTCCTAGCATGTTATTGACCTCTGGTCTTGGATGACAGTCATTTGTTAGACATTTTTTCAACACTGCCAGTGTGTTGTCAGCAGGCGTCTCGGTTATGAGAAGCTCAGAAGGGCAGAATGTGTGCCTGAACCCAACATTACTTTCTTCTGAGAGTGTGCCTATAGCAACAAATGTGTGAGAGGAAACCAGATGGACAGTCAGTGGTGCTGTCACTGCTTTTTGGGGCAAGGCCTTCAGTGTTCCAATTCAGTGTCACGGCGTAAGTCGGCTGGACTTCAGCTGTCATGGTCTAGCTGGAAATAAACGGTGCTGTGGTTCCACTGCTGCATGATCTGTGCAGGTAAGCATAAGCAGAGACACACGGCTGTGCTTCAAACCACTTAGCCACACAATATCAAAGGATGCAAAGAGTTGGACTCGTTTTGATGAAAGGATGTATTTGTCATGAAAAGCTATTTGTTATCTCAGCTTCAGCTTGATTAACTTATCTGTGTAACATTCCAGCTGAAGATCCTAACCAAGCTCATTACAGAACTCAAATGGATAGACCAGTTTGATAATGGAAAGCAACACAAATCATTTTAACTAGAGACTAGTGTTTCATTATTTAACATCTAAAAAATGTCTTTCCCAAGCAGATCTCTGGGGAACATTTACAACTTCTTCCTACATGCAAGCATGTGTTCCTTCTCTGTCCCAAAAGGTGATAATGAAGTGATTAAAAGGACCTGTGATAGTTCTTTGCTAGAGAAGGATGAAATACAGCATTGGCATATATTCTTGCTGCTAATGAAAAGAGCAGGGTGAAGGTTATAAGGTCATTTAAACATTTTCAGCACAGCACAATGACTCGAAACATTGAGATTATTTTCTGCCTGATATACTCACACTGTGTCAGGATGAGGAAGAGATGTATTTAGTGGCTCTTCTCTTTAAACTCCAATATAAGCTATTTCCTGGCACACTGCATTGATTTTCCTCTCATTGTGATCTTGTAATAATTGTAGGGGCAGGGCAAAATGTAGTCTTGTGTATTCCATGCCTTAGCTGTGACAGTAATTTAGATATCAGTCATCTTCTCAGCAAAACTGCCAGTGAGTTCCTTGTAGGAAGTGTTAATGTACTTGTGGACTTGAATATTCCTCTTTTAGTAGGCACCACTGGTTTTGCACTTTGTCTGTTCCATTCCATTATTTGAGAAGACTTATAATGCTAATTTTGCCCTTTTTTTGCTTGCCCTCATGCAGAAACAGAACTGAGGAAAGGCTGTTGTGCTTGAAAGCTGCTGTTTTTTTCCCTGGTAATGCAAAGTATTCTGTCTCCTAACAAGCCCTGCATTTGTTACTTTCTTACATCACCTTGTTTGCACTTTACAATGGGATAAGTGTCCATGTTGTCATTCAAACCATTAATTAAAATGAAGGATAGACCTTGCAGAATATTCTACCAGCAGCACATTCTTCCAACCTGACAGCAAATCAATTGTGCATCAGCTTCCATACTTGACAAAGCAATACAAGTGTTTTCTAGAAGCCTTTTTGTGGTAGCTTCCTACAACCATGCTGATGGCTACAACCACCACTGTTAACTGGGAAATTCTGAGGTTCCCTCAAAGAAGCAGTATTAACTGACCTTTTGAGGAATCTGTGAGAGGCAATGCCTTTGCTTAAGGCGATAGGAGAGAACACGGGCAATGTTGCTTTGCCATACCTGCTGGATACCCATAATAGCTGAGATTGCTCCTGTCAGGATTGTCTTCCTGGCAGAAGGTCACAACTACAGACCCAATTTACCTTGGCTTGGAATGTTTGCAAAAAGAAGAAGGTCTGTAGCTGCTTTCAGATCTGCTAAACAGCAGTCAACTTTATTGCTTCGTTGCAATGGTTTACTCTGATTTCTTTGCTTGCTCCTGTGGAAGTTTGGTAGGGCAGTGGAATTAGGAGAGGTACTGTGAAACTAAGGAAGGTTTTAAGTGGTATGAGGAGGTATCCTGACAGCAGAATATAGTGCTTGACAGGTCTTGTGTTATTAGCTGCCTCAGAGCTGGGGTTATCCTTGAACTGAGACATGCCCCTAATCTTCAAGAATTTAGATAGGAACGCTGGCAAAGCATCTATGAGTTTTGTGATTGGTGTTACACTCTAACCAACGAACCAAGTTGTTATTGGTGTTATGTCTTCTAAAGTACTGCATTCTTTATAAGTGCAAGGAACAGGTTATTGCTTGTTAGCACTTTGCTGTTACCTCTCTCCATGTGCTCTTTGGTCTGCTTTGTGGTTCAATGGATATTGGTCTTTTTTGGAACAAACTAAAACTTTCTTTCAGTATGAGAGTCCTCTCAAAGGAGTGCTCTGTTCATATTAGAACAGGAAGCATCTGAACCTTAATTCAGTATGCAAGAGGCAGTTTGCATCGTGGTATGTATTTCAGGGACCTTGCTTTTTATTTTGAGTGGAAAGAAGACGTAACTAGCGTGAGCCATTTTTGTGTGCTGTGGCTCCCTTGGCAGAATAAACAAGAGGCTGATCATAAACAGGGCCAATTTAGTGAAGGTGAGAGGTGAGGACATGGGGGAAAATACCTGAGACTGCCATGTTCACAAGAAGAGAAGTAGAGTTTACAGGAGCTGAAAGAAGAGTACTGTGGCATGTGCTGGGAGTAGCTCCCTTGAGCAATTGCCAGATGTTGCTGTGAATAAGATATGCTGTCCTTCTTTCTGACTATCCATAACAGTTTCACTTTTCTTGAACAGGAGTAACTGGAATAAACTTACAAGTGACACATGAATTTTGAATATACCTACCAGTCAAACAACACTTCAAGTTTCCAGCCTGAAGAGGCAGACGCTGCTTCTTAATTCTGTCTTCCATTCTGTAAAAAAAAAAAAAAATCTAAACTCTTGGTGGTCTTCAGGTGTACTAATTTAGGATCATGTTTGATCTTTCTTCTAGCAGCACTGAAATTTAATCTTGTTTTCATGCCAGCTGTTAGGAGGAGGAGTGATTTCCCAGTGATTTTGGCCAGTGTAGTGGCCACTTGTGTGTAGGTTGCCTGCATGGTGGTGGGAAGAGTTCTTTCTGTACTGGAAAACAGTGCACTGAGTTCACAAAACAAACTAACCTGGCCTGTTCTTTTAAAATTGTATAACTGGAAATTCCTTGCTGGTGCTTGCAAAAGGAAGAAACAGAATGGAAGTGACTGAAGGATTAATCAGATTGTCCCATTTGCAGTTGAGGCATGGCACTGAACAAAAAAGTTTACCTCAAGAGCGTTCAAATGTTTCTGTGTTAGTGGTTTTTCTCTCCTTTTCATTATGTTTGAAACTGAGACTTTGTTTCAGTGTCTAAGCAAAAACAGTGCTGGAAAAAAAGTGCTTAAAAACCTATTCCCCATCTCTCTCCATCTCTTGATCTCTCTCTGTCATTGTCTGTTTACCTTGCCATAGACTTAAAAGGGGTGAAAAAAACCCCATCAGCTTTTAACAGTTGCATTGGTTCTCACCTTAAAAGTATAAGATTTCACTCGATATTAAAACATGGCTTCGCCTACAGCTAAAAAATTGGGATGTTTAGCATAAGAAGATGTAGGTCAATGGGATTGCTGTGATCCCAGCTAATGCTTTGTGTCTTTAATCTTGAAATGCTGCAAATTATGGTCAGTAAGGTAAAAAACACGAGCTAAAATTAAGCATATGTGTTGCTTCTTTATTATGTTGGGGCTCTGTCATTTTCTATATGTTGTGAGGAGTACAGAAAAAAATTTTTGAGCCTTTATAGTTGCTCCTTCTTTGTTGTCTTGGCCTAGCCTGAGATCTGTGCATGACAGAAAGCTGAAAATTTGTGCAGAGCTATCGACAGCTGGCAAGAACATCAGTGAGAGCCATGATGTGTTGACGCTTGCAAGGAGATCCAGGCTACAGCTATCAGTTGCTATGTCTCTTTATAAGACAGTCCTTAGGCCTTGTTTCATTCAGCCACTGGCATTTTTTCTTGGCAGCAGAAAACCTTGTTCACCCCTCATTTTAAACATTTGGTGTTTGGCCCATTTGAAGAGTGTGAAGTCACACATTTTTCTAGCCATGCTTCTAGGTCATGTCCCATCTTTCTTTGCATCAGTTCTCTGTCTCCAGTATTGCTTCAGATGCAGCTGTGCTTCTGGGTTCTTTTGCATAGCAGATTTAAAATTGTGGTAAGCAGCTGCTAGTTGGAATTGAGGCTTAGGGGCTCATTAGCTCACAGAGACGCTTATATTTTCATTTCCATTTTGGGGGAGCTTATGATACTCTGTAATTACAATGTCTGAAGGCTCTCCATTCTCCTGGGCTGAGTAGCCACTGTTTTTCTGCTCATTTGATATGTAGCAGCAGAATTAACCATTTGTTTAGAAAGCAGCTACATTTCTTACACTGTTGTCAGCCATAGAGGTGGCACCCTCCTCGTGCCTCCTGCATGCACTGGAACACTTTTTCAGTATTAACAATGGATCCTGATTCTTTAGAACTGCCAGGCAGTAAGGTATTTTCCAAAGGATGGAAAGGTCTTTACTGTTTTTCACAGAAGAGTGAATTAAAGCTGAAAGGTAAGGCCCGGCCACTGAGATGTGAACCGGGTGAATTTGCCATCCTGACTAGAATAACTCTCTTTATTAATAAAATTGTGACAGGTTAAGGTTCAAGAATTGCTGGTGATATATGACTGTGAAAGTATATTCAAAGGAATATACTAATTCAAAGCAATACACTAGCAAGTTCTTGTTCTCACTCAAGACAATCATTCAGCAGGCACAGAGTACTTTTCTTACCTAAGAAGCAGCCCTGTGGGGGGACAAGACAGGTCCAGCCTGTTGACAGATTCCAGAAGTTATGACAGAGTCTCCTGCTCAACATTTCTGTATTTTTAACTAACTTTTATACTACTTCTTTATGTTTAGGTGGAGCTTTAGTGACTTTAGTCACATACTATAGTCGGGGAGTGGGGGTTGTATCTTGGGGATGGGTACCTGAGATAACCTTGTGATGGGGACACTCATTCTAGTCTCTATTTTCCTACCCTATTTTGTGATGCTTGCTGTTTCACTGCACCTTGTGGTCCTGAGAAAGATAGCTTTGATCTGATTGAGGTCGGGGGGGCTTGAATCATCAGTACTGGGAATCCTTCATCAAGTTCTTAGAATCATAGAATGTTTCGGATTTGAAGGGAACTTCAAAGACCATCTATTTTCAATGTCTCTGCCTTCTACTAGGTCAGGTTGCTTCAAGCCCTTTCCAGCCTGACCTTGAACACTTCTAATGATGGGACATCCACAACTTCTCTGGGCAAGCTGCTGTTATTACAAGATTACCAAAACGAAGTATATGTGTACAATCACTTACCTTTATAGTCATGTATATACAGTATGAGAGATCTTGCATGTACAGCGCTGACCAACGCGATCCCGGGAGTGTGGCTAACCGGCGATGGAAAAGGGTCTCTGCATAGCTGATCCACATCATGGAGTCTGGGGCCAACCAGGCCTCCTCAGTGAAGGAGATGTCATACAGAGAAACTCCCACGGAGAAACTTGTCCTGGGTAGTCCTTCATTTTGGTGTGCTTTTAGTGTAGAGACACAGGTGAGCATTGGACATAGTTCCCAGCTATGGATTTGAGAGAAGCCCCAACTCTCAAATTAGAGTTAGGAAACTTAGAGTACTGAAGAAGAAAACACATGCGTCAGCAGGCAGCATCCGCAATCTAGTTGGAAAGGATTAAAAAGAAGAAAGTGGAGGGCATTAAAAAGGATACCAGTATTTTTACTGATAACGAATGATCAGGAAGGCTATCCCAAGAATGATATATACTTGATCAAACACTGATTATTACAGGCTGAACCAGCCTAAAGTTTTATGCAACAAGGATGCATGTCTGAAAACAGTTTTTTTTTTTTTTTCTGAGGATGAGCTACAATTTTGACTTTCACTGTGCATGTAGGTTACCCGTCCTGCACTTTTTCTGACATGTACCGAAATAGATTGCAGGTCTCTAATCACTGGGGAATATTCTCCATTGATATGACTTCACAGAGATGCAGGCTATTCACAGAATTTAAGAACTCAGCTTTTACATGTATCTCTCAAAAGCAGCAGCTTCTGTGTCCCCCTTACACGCACTTACTTATTGGTGATGCAGACTGACTAATCTATGTGGGAGAAGATTGCTGCAGTATACACATATCTGAAAATGAGGAAAGGTTGCAAATGGTTTGAATCTGCACTGTACTCTAGGTTAGAAATGTAAAGACAGAATAAATTACACAGGAATAGAATTTCTGCCTTGCAGTGAGTGGGAGCAATTTTTGGTATTTGGCATAGCAGGCCTATAGGAAAGCATTTGTTATAAATAGACCCAGGATGAACACAGAGGGGATCCTGATAGGAAAGGAAAAAGCGCTGAGCAAGAAAGATACCACCTTGTGGCACGCAGCGCTGCTCAGTATGCAGCGGGATTGGGCTGGCTCATTAAAAGCAACACAGTTCCAATCATGTAAGCTGAAATTCTTCACTGCAAATCCAGTTGGAGTAAGCACTGGACAGGCAAATCTTAATACAGAAAATTCTGTTTCTGTGCCCTAGCTCCTGTTAGTTCCCAGCAGCTGCTTTGCACCTATGATCACTGAAATTCCCTCAAGATTCAATTCCTATTGTACTCCCTCATGCTGTAAGTTTAATCTTTCCTTTTGAACAGTGGGCACACCAGAACTATGTGCAACATGTTTCACTGTTTAGTGAATAGTCAACTCAAAAGCATATTAGAAGGCAGGACTCTTGTCAGATCTAATGTAAGGAGTGTCTAACCCAGTGTTGCCTCCAACAGTGGATGTGTTGGAAAGGCAGCAGCTGCGTGAGCATAGTAGGGATCTACCCCAAAACACTGTCCAGCCTGCAGTAGCTGTGGCTTTCAAATCCATGAGTGTTACCTCTGCACAAATCTGATGGTCATAAGGGTTCTTTATTTGGGTGCTAGGGAGTGTTTATGTGAAAAATTAATTAGATACGATATTTGAAGAGGGACAAGAATTTGATATTCATAATTTCTGTGGAGTTGGATGTCCACCCCCGAACCTGCGCTTTTTATTGAGCTGTATTTGCCATTCAAAACAAAGTTCTGCCATTTTATAAGCTGTCCAGAGTAAGAGGAGAGCTTAAAAGGCTGTGAAAGTCATTGTGTGCAGCACACTGTGCCTTCCGCTTCTGTAGGTCCCAATCAGATAGTTTGAATGGGAAGCCTGGCTGATGTGTGATTTGGGGTGAATAAAGGATTTTGACATATATTCTCTCTTGTGATAATGATGGGTGAGAGCTATTAGCATAAAATTGCTATAAATCATGCTCATTGTAAAGATAAGGGTCTTGATTGCAGTAAGCACTGAAATCTCTAGCTCATTTCCTGTAAATCACTCACTTCAAAGGTAGAATTAAAAGATCTTGTGCTAGGCAGGCTTTACTGGGGAATTTGCAACTCATTGGCTGTCCATTTGTGTAATTGGGATACATAATATTTAGAAAATCTTACCAAAAAGCTGTTGCCTACTGTCATTTAGATGCTAGCTTTGGCTGTCCTTTTCTGCAAAGAGGTAGGCAGATTTCTGCCTACGTCCTGTACCACTGAGGTTAATGTGTAGGTTTTTTAAAGTTCTGAAAAGGCTGAGTGGAGAAACACAGACCTTTCTGATCCTGTGTGTGGTGTGGGCAGCTCACACTGTTTGTTTCACCAGAGTCTCACATCATCTGCTCACTGTAGGGCCTTTTTACTGTTCTGGGATCCAATACTCCAGAAATGTGTGTAGGAGGGCAGGTCTACACTGTATCAAGCCAATGGTCTGTTATGTTTCAGGAGCTGTCTCCAGTAGTGGCCAAAGGAACGCTTTCTATGAAAATATAAGTACAAGGCAAAATAATAACTTCCCCTAATATTTTCCTATCCCTCTCATTCTCTGCCTTTAGTTCAGTTGCTTTCTGAATATAGGTAGGTTTTCTGTATTTGATGATCCTCAGTGGAATCATCTGCTGTGAGTTTGCCCAGCCTATCCTTGATCCTTTGGAACCTTCTAGTGTCTGCAGCACTACATGCAGGTGTTCCACCAGCCTGCTAGACACTGCCTGAAGATCCATTTCTGCCTGAGGGCTTCGTATCTTGCCCCTTACCCCTTCACTTGACCTTTCAGCTGATTTTCTGGAATTTAAATTGGAATGGGGAAATGCAGTGAGATCTGTTATAATCCCACACCTAAAGGGGTTCTTCTGAGGTGTGTGATTCCCAGTGTATATCTCAAGTATTCAAGAAATTGTTATTGTAGATGGTTGCGTAATCAAAAGTGGAAATCACATTCTCAGTGACGAAATCCACATTGTCTCCTGGTACTCTAAGGGGACTTGTGGAAGACATAGGGTACACTGCTGTGCCATTGAAGCACACTCACAAAGACTCTTGAAAAGCACTTGTAGGAAATGGGACTCTTGAAAGCACTAGCTCTGATCTGGGCAGTAATTGAATCTGATCAATCAAGAGCACAGCCTCTGTACAGTTTTCTTGCTATACGGCGCTTGCTTAGCCTTCATAAATGAATGGAATTTATTCATCTACTTGCCATAAACCTTTCTATTTCTGCAAAGCTGTCTCTAAATATTCACTAGATCAGTTAAGGAGCCGTAGAAAATGCTCTCTCACCTAAACAAATAGTTATTTTTCTGATGTAGGATAGAAGAAGCAGGATGAGTTCTGAAAGCTCCATCACTTGCCAGTCATCTGCCTATGATCTGCTAGCAGTGTGAAGAATAAACAACAGCACACCAGATAGTAAAGAAGATTGAGTAATACTTCTAAATTTGCAGCAAAATAACAATTTATTTGGAATAATTAGATTATGGCTCACTTGTTTGTTCTTTCCCCAATTTACTTAGGTATGATGACTTGATTTTATCCAAGTTGATGAGTGTGGCTTGAGACAGGAACCCAGGTCACTGTCCCACCTATTTGATTAGAAAGAGGGTTCTTAAAGAAAAGCAGCAGAGAAGACAGATTAGCTTTCTCTATCTTTTTTGTTTTCAGATGAAAGGGACAGTTCACTCTTGGTAATTTCAAACTATTATCACTGTTTTTATTGTTGTTGTTGTTACTTAGTTTTTAAGCTGGTCTGAAAAAATAGCATTAATGAAAAAAATGGAGAAAGAGGATCTGCTCTAATGCTGACAAGAGATGGATGAATCAGATGGTTGAGGCTGAAGTGGGAAAATGAAGTCTTAACAGAACAGCAGAAGCCGGGCAGTTGTAGCTTTCCCTTCAGTGTTTTTGTGAGAGCCTCCTGTTTTAAAACAAATTTCTTCTGCATGAAGGGGTGCTAAAGGTAGATGCTTAGAAGTAGCTGAACCACAGCTCTCAGAAAAATAGGGTGGTGGAAGACAACTGCCCACCTTTTCCAGCGTAATTTTTTTCATAACTCCCCTTCTCATTTGGTAAAACCAGACACATAACTGTGTACAAATATCATGTTGGTGTCCAAGAGACCTAAGAACTTCCAAGAGACTTTCCAGTTGGTTAAATCATGACTTAAGCCATTAAACACTTTCATGGGCTGGGAATTCAGAATTCCTCTATTGTCCAACTCAATATAACAATTTTAACACAAGATATCTGTAAAATGTTCAGAAGAAGGGTTGGCCTTGGAATATTTCAAGTCTTGGCTTTTTTTTTTTTTTT
>VXBT01006405.1:44659-58191 GCA_013400235.1 Oriolus oriolus
GAGATGGCAGTAAGAATGCTTCTGACATTAAACTGAAAACTCTGTCTACAAGTATAATGCACAAGTGCTTTTGTTGCTGTGTTTCATTTTTCATTGTCGTTTTGTTTTGTTTCTTGTGGGGTTTTTTTTGTTTGTTTCTTTGTTTTGTTTTATTTTTTCTTTTCCTAGAAGCCTTGTATTTTGCAAGGTTAAAGAACTTGCTTGCTTCTCTCCAGTTCCTCTAGCAAGTAATTTTGCCTTGCAACAATTTTGCCTTATACCTGCAGCTGAGATACATTAGAATGTATCAGGTTTACCAGGATGGTAGTCATCCTGCTGTTGGAAACAGAGATGTTTCAGTGTAAAGTAATTTTAAGGAGTTAAACTTGCCAGCTGATTCCTTGGAATTAAATTTGCCATTTCCCTGTGTTCCATGAAGAAGTTGCAAGGCAAAACTTAGTTCAAGATGCTAACATGCTTCTGTGGTGTAAGCATTGGTGGGTTTTGCCTATAAAACAGCCGCAGTCTGTAGCCCACAATTGTCTTTGTCAAACTGTTGGAGGGTCTCAGGTCAACTGTGTTGACTGTGCCTTTCAATTTGGTATTCTCTAAAGAAAATCCTATTAGTGCCACATTGTTCTGCAGGTCACAATGTCCTGTGCCACAGTGAAAAAATAATTTCTGTGGGGAATAATTCACATGTGGCTGATTCTTTTGTAGCAGAGAAGCTCCAGCTTTTTCCTTAATATTTTGCCTGTGAATATGAGCTCCAGCAGATGAAATTACTGGCAGCATTCTTTTACCTATTGCCCTTACCTGAGTAGTTTTGGAGGAGAACTGTGAGTTTCTTTAACTTAACACGGTGCTATAGCACATTTGATAGGATGCCTCAACTGGATAAAAAGAGTCAGTTTACAGTTCAGCTACCAGAGTGCAAGGGAAACAAAACACCGTTTAGATTTGATGTTCAGCAGGAGTGAGTGGGACCGTGAAGATGATAAGAGATTTGAGGAAACATAAGTATCCATCTTTTAATGGCTTTCTTGTATGCCAGTTATTCTGATCTACAGTTTTGCATGTGTCATCCTGAAGAAAATTTTGCACATGCAGAAAATTGAAAGCCCTTTTTGATATTTAGGCGCTCGGCTTGCTCATGATTCACTGCAATGAGAGAAAAATATACTACAGGAAGGCAAGTGATAAAACAGTAATAAGAAAGAGAAATATTGCTTTTGTTGTGCTTTTTACTTTCTCATGGTAACTAATCTAAGTCCTAAAGTGCACCTTAAACTCGGAAAACAACTTAAGGAATGGATGCCTTGGAAGCTTTTGTTGTTATTGCAGGCACACAGCAAGCTGTTATTTGTGATTCAACCAATAGCCCAGAATTTCCTTAGCACTGAGGAAAAAGCTTTGTGAATCTTTCTTTGTCCTTCAGTGGCTCTTGCCTTTTCAGCTGTGAGCACAGTTGTCATCTGGGCCATGTGCTACGTTCGTTTTGTGAGGTGAGGTGTCACAGCAGTGACAGCAGAAGTCCCTGGCTGCACCAAGTGGACATGGAGATGATGGTTGCCTTTCAGAGCTCAGTTTTTGCTCCATGCCATCACAGTATCTTGTATTGAGGCAGATTCCTGAATGAGCTGTCTTTAATACGTAGAGGCAGATCTGTCTGACAAAATTTGTCCTGACTGCCAGGGGGTGGGAACTAACGAAGTCTTCAGTAGCTTCTTTCCATCCCAGAAAATCACACTGGTCACTGATCTGTCTTGCACCAAACCTTTACCTGAAGGATAGTGCCTGCTGGTTTGGATCTTAATTCCTACTTTATACTCTTAGAAGCACAGAATATCAGGATTTGAAAGAGACCTCTTGAGATCTTCAACTTCCCTGCCTAAGCAGGGTCAGATTAAACTACCCGTGACTGTACACTGACAGGCTTGAAACATCTCCGTATTTACTACTGAAGGAAGAGATAACTGTTCTCCATGCACATTATGATGATGTAGGGAGGGGGAGGGAAAAAGTGGACAGAATTCAGATACCTGGTAGAGAAAAATCTGTATTCCTTCTTGAGGTTGGGCTGGGGTAGAATTTCTTCCTCTGAAAAAAGTTTAAAAAAATTCTATCAGATAAAATGATGCAGAAACAGCTTTCTAGTCATGGTAAGAGAATGGAGTGTTTGGTTTCTTTGGGATTTTTCAAGCCCTATTTCCCATGGTTGTTTTTTCCTGATAAAATTCTACTGAGTTATTGCTTTAATGAGGAGCAAAGATTTCTCATTTTATGTTGTGATAAATTATTACAGTATTAATTAGAACTTGCATAGCCAATTTCATTTTTTCAGAGGTTTTAAAAAATGTTAATTACTTCATTAGTAATAATGAACTTGTTATTTGGGAACTGCCAAACTTCTTTTTTCCAGTTGTTCGTTTGTCATTTTTTTCCCTTCAGATATATATTTTCTTCTCACTGTGCAGTTTGGATGATGTATTTTCACCTGGCCTGTTCAACTTACACTAAATTTTCTCCCCCTGGCCCCTTTGTTTCTGGCAAGATGGGTTATGGTGCAAAAAGGAGTATGAATCTATGATGAGGTCACTGTTAAAATGAGGAATGGCTTCCAAGTATCTCCTTAAGAGCCCTGTGAGTGGGAATTCTCTCACTCTGATTGTAGAGCTAGCCTGAGTTCCACCATACAATCTGGTGCTGCATGTTTTTGCTGTCTTTAAAGAGGTTTAAGAAGCGTTTTAGGGCTTTGGGGGAGGAGTGGATGGTGGTATTTAGTTCTTTTCCCTGGTAGACAGCTATTCTTCTGGAATGGTTGCAGTGTTCTGTGGTTTGATTTGGACTTCTGAGTGTCCACTATACAGATCCATTGCCAGGGCTAGTCAGTGAAGTTTGCTAAGTCATCATGATGTGAAATCAAGGATCCAGCTTTGCTCCTACCGCAGCTGTTTCTGTGGCAGTCAGCACCAGGTGCCTGGCTAGCTGATTATGAGGAGAGTGGAAATGTTTCCTGGCTCTGTTGCTGGGTAGATTTCACATTGTCTTACTCCTAATACCTATCATTATTCCTTGATGTTCTTAGGAAGTACTTGCTGGCAGAAGTAAAGCTGTTCAAAACAAGGCCTCCATGTATTACAGTATTACTGCTCAGTTGTGTCACAGTAAGCTCCGAAGATACTTGTTACAAAAAGAGCAGAAGATAAGGGAAGATCGATGAACTGAAATGAGCACCCACAAGGACAGAGATGATGACTTTTACTGTCCCAGGAGGCATTGATCAGAAGACCAGTCTGCATTTCTTTAGCCACGAATGCTGACCATACAGATGGGCAGTATAGGAAAGAACAAAGAAAATGTGGAGTGGGAACGAAGAGGATATGAAAAATAGCTGGGATACTGTTAGAAAGCTAGTGCTCATGGCCTGCTCCATTTTACTTGTGTACAGCTGGGAAACAGGGCTGAAACTGTGTGTATCCCTCTGTCAGTGGGAGAGCAGAAAGAAGGATGGTGTGGCATAGTTTATACCACAGGGTGGTGTCATATTAATAATCTTCCAAGGAAGCAGGCTAAAAGTCAGGGAAGATCCAAACCAAACCAAACAAATCAGAATACCAAACCAAAAGATGCAGAATGTAATATAGTTGATATTTTTTTCTGAGGAGATGGAAATGTCCTATCCAGCCCTGCCAAGGGAGGTCTTTCTGGGAAAGACAATGCTCCAACTGTTCCAGATATTTTTACAGAATAACAACTTGGTTTTGACTACTTCTTAGGATTCCCCTAGAAAGTAGTGCTTTTGTAGCAAGCAATCACTTAAAGATGTAGGAAAAATCTTGTAGATGAATAAACCATCTGGTTTATGAATATCTTGCTAAGGAACACTGATTGAAATATTATTATTTTTGCAGGGGTTTGCTGTATTTTGGTAACTAGGACCCTTGCCACAGGGGTGTTCTTTGAACATCTGGATATACAGAAATCTTATTATTAGGTTGCAAAGTTTTCCTTAGTAGTCTTACTGCTCTCTTTTTCATTTAAAGTGGAAAAAGGGAAAATCTACTCGTTTGAATTAAGTTAGATTTTTCCATAGTGGGAGAGACTGAAATCAAAGTAGAAGGATAATGAGAAAAGTGCTTCAAGGGCTCACAGCCTAACCAGGGAATTAACTGATCTTGCTCAAATCTTCAAGCTCGGCCATTAAGTTCACTGAATCACAGCCTTCATGCCACAGAGAAATTTAAGGAGTATGCCAGACTATAATTTCTTTTTTCCAAAGTTCAAAGAGAAACTAGGTTTCATCCAAAACTCAGGTTCCCAGCCTACGTGATCAGGGAAATAAAGAATAATTTTTACCAGTCATAAAGCTTGCAGAGTTCATGTTCTCTGTGGTTGGTTTCTTTTGTCACAAAACTTAAGAGACAACTGACTGGCAAAATAAGCTCCCAAGACAGCACTGGATTTGTCATTGTGCCTAATGCTGTGCTCCTCTCTTCCCAGTCTCTTTCAGAGGCACAGAATATAGTTTTGGTGGATAAATTCTTCCACTGCTACAAAATAGGTTTTTTACTCCCAGATCTTCTGAAGACCTGGGCTGTATCTGTCTGTTGGTGGGAAAGAGAAGATCTGACTAATATGTATTTGTCTTCTGGTGAAGATCAACACAAGCCATTAGAAAAATGAGCATGAGCCGCTTGAGCGCACTGTTGTGCTTGAGTGTAGGAGGTGGGGAAGAGAAATGCCTCATTTGAGATGGGTCGTGTGAGCTCCATTACATGGAGGCAGATAAAGGGTCAGGTATGTTGCCCAGACAAAAAGCTAGAGAGCAGGACTGGCAGCCACTTGCACGTTAAAACAGCGATGAAGTCTCATCTTGTCTGCGCTGACAAACAAATGGGTTTCTACGAAACTGTTAGCCTGCCTTCCTCTCGTGTGTGTGTGTGTTTCTTTACGTATACAGAGCAGCAATTTACTTTACGAGCCCTTATCAGTCTCCTGTGCCGGGAAAACTTGCAGAAAGCGGTGGCTCCACTTCTTGGTTTCTGCAATGAGCCATAAGACCATAAAGTCAAAGAGGGTACATGTCATATCTGGGTCACTTTATCCTGTTTTGAACAGGTCTTTTGGGGGTAGAAGGGTACCCGCATTCATTTATGCTCACACTGGTATGGGCACTGCTCTGCTCACCCCATTCTGCTGCAGTCTGGAGTCCAGATGACCTCTGCCAGTGCAGAGGACTGAAATGAGTAATACCTTTCCACCATTTTCTATGCTTTTGGAAAATACAGGGAATCTTCTTTCTGATTTTGAAAGGAGGTGCACTGAGTGAGAACAGAGCCATTATGGATCTGCTTGTTCGGCAGCTGAGGGAACACTTATGATCTTGCTGCAAAATGCTAGTGCAATGCTCAGCTCTTACCATCTTTTTGATCAGCAACAGAACATTCCAAGCAAGGCATTTTCTGAAAAGCTTTTTTTCTCTGGATCAAAAGTAGCTTTTTCTCCATTCTGGCCCTGCATCTATCTAGGATTTCAAAGCTAGACTATAAATCCCAGGGGTTTAGAAGACTAAGTGGTGCAAGGATGGGTAAGGCCATTGCACTGACTGACACCTTAAGCCATGTACATGCTCGAGTGATCCACTCAGCTTACTTGGTGTATAAGGGTGTGAGACACTTACACAGGCCCAGCTGGCAGACTGGATGCTGAAGCTTGGACCTCAGATATTCTCACCTTTCCATACACACCCCTAGAAGGGTTATGTTCTGCCATTAGAAAGCCGGACTGGGGTGATTGACTGACAGTCGGAGGTCTTCAGGCCAGCTGTGTCAGCTCAGCATCTTTAGGTAAGTCATCAGTAGTATCACTTGTTTGTTCCTTTATCAGGTCCTTTACCCTCTCTGCCACATCTTCACCTCACCATCAGGGTGTTTAACTTCGGGATTGATGAGTCACACCAGCTTCAGCATTATTCAACACCAAAAGCAGAATGACACCCTCTTCTTCATTCACCAGTGCTGAAGGCTGTTCTGTCATTATTTATGGAGCAAAGTCAGCGTAGACTGTTGTCATGCCCTTGGAAGATGCAAAATAAAGAAGAAATTAGAGTAGTAGCAGAGTAGTAGCAGGGACATATGTGGACATGAATGATTTCAGATGAAAAGCTCTTCTGCTTGGGCAGGACTCTCTCCACTCTTTGAACCCTCATTGCTGGTGACCAAATTCAAAAAGCCAGAGTGCCAGTTTGGCCATGTCCCTTGTCAGCATACCTTCTGTACTGCAAGACCTGAGATGAACCTTTGGGTGGGTTATACCTGGCAGCAAAGCAGTCTTTGCAGAAGACTGAATGCCATAAGGGTGGGAGGTATGGTTGGCCTGATCAACCCTTTCCACATCCATTGCAAGATTTCTGCATGGCTCCTCCTACAGAGCACAAATCCTTATATTAAGTTTGAGCCTAGCTGTGTTGGAAATGGTTTGCTTACCTCTGCATTAGCTGGGCCTGATTTGCAGCAGAAAGAAGACACACATGAGGGGTGGAAGGTAGGAAATCTGCCTGCTACTGCCTCCCTACAACTTTTAAAGCTTAGTCCTTTCTTGGACTCCCACCTAAGCAGTGGAAGAAGTAGCATTAGTATGATGAAAGACCTGAAGTAAGCTTGTGAGAGTTTCCCTCTTCATGATGACTATGAAGCAACGTGGGGTTGATATCTTGTTCAGACATTCTTACTTGGAAACCACACAAGAAAATGTAGTATTTCCACTCAGTAAATTCACAGGGAATGAGACTTTGGTAATGCACAGAATCACTCTTTTGTGGACCATGAAATGAGAGCTTTTGGGAACCACAGAGACACAGAACACATTTTCCTGAAGTAAACCTTCAGCAAATTTCAGACAGAGATGTGTCCAAGAGTTGTCTGGGTTTTCTAAGGTTAGTTCTTCAATGTCTGGTATGATATTTGGTTTTAGAGCTCATGCCTAATGGCTCTGTGCTATAACAGAAAAAAGCCCCAAAAACCAACCCCAAGCAATGCTGCTATTTACTAAGGATTTCTTCTTTTTATTTAAACAGAATGAAGTCAAATAAATAAATTTTCTTTATTCTCCCAGGGTACACTGAATCTTAACACAGGAAGAAAATGACCATTCTGCTAATATTTAAACATAAAATTGAAGTCAGGTAGACTTTATGTTATTGGACTAGCACTACTTATGCAAAGATGAAAGAAGAAGACTGCAAAGAAGCCAGGATCCTGGAGGATATGTGGGAAGTTCTCTTGCAGGGCTGAGCCATTTTGTCAGTTCCCAAACAGAGTGTTACCTCTGAGGCGTTAAGTAGTTAACTGAATCTGTTCTGGATGGCAGAATGTCTATGTCAGTGTCAAACCAGGTTTGAGAGAAATAGGAGGGAAAGTTGAAAAGAAAGACTCTTTCCTAGATCTTCTCTTTGAAGTCCTTAATTTATCTATAAAGCATAAAGTAAAAAAAGGACAGAGGCAGAGTTGGGGAGTGCACAGGATGATAGCAGTTTCTTGAGAATGACAGGCAGCTGTCTAGGATAAAAGCAAGTAATATCACTAAATTATGT
The DNA here is from genome assembly GCA_013400235.1 of Oriolus oriolus. Classification (NCBI taxonomy): domain Eukaryota; kingdom Metazoa; phylum Chordata; class Aves; order Passeriformes; family Corvidae; genus Oriolus; species Oriolus oriolus. The sequence goes on from VXBT01006405.1 coordinate 52,233, forward strand.
AGGCAGGGAAAGCGGGGGATGCAACGGCAGCAGTGCAGTCCTGCAACAGAAGGGTGACGACCTTTGCAAATAAACCAAGATGAAGAGTCACTCACTGCTGTAATTTCTAAACAGAACTTCACAGTGCTCTTCTGAAGGGAGGCAAAGATGTGCAAGTGCCAATGGACATGATGCAAAGTGGGCAGGCATTATATATCTCAAGGTATTATTGAGGATCTTGCTATGGTTTTATATTTTGGTCAGGGGCGTTAGGGGCCTGGATGCTGGAGAATATCCGACATCTGGATGAGGAAGAGGCTTTGCCCTCCAGTTATTTTGGGAGAAAAAGCATGCTCTGTAAGCTTTTATGATTCTTGCTCTTTCACTTAGAAAATAATTTTAAAAGGAGAGATTGTGGTATTCCGGTTCTTGGAGATCTCCAAAATGTGAGTGGGCAAGACTCTAGACAGCCTCATTTAGCTTTGTAGCTAGCCTTGCTTAGAGAAGGCTTTTGTTAAAGGTCCCCAGAGATTGCTTCAAGATGAGCTTGAAGTGTTCTGTGATGTAGTCATTGTCAGAGTCATAGAGGGGTATTCTGGACTTTTTACTGTGTGTTTTGCTCCTAGATGCCGTACATCGAAGGCCCTGGTTTTCCCCAGGAATATATTTCTCAATTAAAAAAAGAAGAAAAGAATGAGTCACTGTGACTGCAGAGGTTGTGAAACTCCCAAAGTGCAGTAGGGGAACTCTCAAAGGCAGCTTGTTTCACATTGCAACTGAACAGAAATACTTAACACAGGGAAGAGACAGGGTACAGGGCAGCTCACTGTACAAACTGTATCTTTATCCTTGGTGGAAAGCTGATCTTAGCAGGTAAGGCAGGCAGAGAAAAAGAATATAGATTTGGATTTATGTTTTGAGAAACATCCATTTCTCAAAAGACAGCAGAAAGTCAAGGGACTGCAGAGGTTTATCAGTACCAAACTGAAAACCTTGATGGTCTGATCTATCAGAGGCTGGATGCTTGAACTTAGAAACTGGAGTTATCAATCACCAGCTGAGGTTTTCAAAAGCCCCAGTGTCATTAAAAAGTTCTGGACATGATAAGATTTTCTGCTAATGTCTTCTGTACTGAGTGTGAAATCTCAGGCTCTGTCCTTGAGATGTGTGAAGTAAAACAAGTGAGCTGGGATATAGATGAGAAACAGTGCAATTAAAATCAGTTTTGGGAGCTCATCAAGACCTCTTTGCTGCCTGTGTGACTCTGGCCATTCATGCAGCATAATCTCCTCTAGAGCTCCAAAGTGTTCAGCATGATGGTCTGTACCCACAGCCAAAAGATGCTACACTAATGCCTGAAGTGCTTCAGACCTTATTCTTTCAGCTAGTGCTCCAGACCTGAGTTTACCAGCCCATCCTGTGCTCTAGGGCAATAAGACATGAAGGACAGATCAGAAATGAAAATCAGAAATTAGCAGATGGTGTGCATGGCAGAGCTGGTCCTAGAATTCCTTCCAAACCCTTGTCACCAGAAGCCTACATAGGTGCCAGATGTGTTTCAGTATCTGCTTCCCTGTACTTTCTTGTCTATCTTTGGAGGAAAAAGAAGGAGAGGAAGAGAAGGAAGATAAAGGTTGATAGACCAAGGCATATTCAAGCAGCAAGGTCTGCCACTGCTTCAATATACATTTGTAGTTGTTTAGGAATGGTATCCCCCAGTTTAGCCTCCCCCTGCCCCAAGACTCCAAAACCACATGCTGCTCACTCACTTCCCCTCCCCTTCACTACTGCCCATAGGTGGATGAAAAGAGGATTTGGAGGCACAAAAGGTAAAGATCCTGGATTGAGATAAGGACTAAAAGCAATGAGATAAGAAATTGAACAGAAACACCAGCCACAATACTAATACTAATAATAAAATAGTACAAAGAGAGGGTGATTTATGTCCAAAATGCTCACCAAACCCAGCACAATGAAACAATGATGGACAGACCCTATGCCCACCACACTTGATTTACTGAGCAGAAAGGGACATCCTTCTTCTTGGAAGAGAGGGAGTCCCTTTTCCTTGCACCTGGCAGTGACTCAAGATATTACCAAATAGCACTTGGGTCTTGGCCATGCCCACACAGCTGCAGGCTCCACCCCCTCAGGTACTACAAAAAATTAACCCTGTATTTCGCTGAAACCAGGACAATATTTTACATCAGTTCTGCAGGCTCTGTTTCCACCTGTCCCTGTGATCCTCCTTCTGATCCAGTGTTAAATCTTCTTCTATTCATCACTGTAATGCAATGGTCCTTATCTACTGCTCTAAGATCACCCAAAAATCTTTCTGTTGAGTTATTGTCAAGGATGTCACAATAGAACCAGGGACTGGAAAGGTCCTGATCTTTCCTCTCTTGGGGACAAGCTTTTAATTTTTGATTCAAATCAGATGAATTTGTGATGAAGCATTTCTGTAGAATAGATTTGGCAGAGCCTTGTGTTTTCAGGTGATCATAGGCTTGCATTCATAAGACCAGAGACCTACAATTTTTTTCTTCCAGCTTCTGATGTAGTTTAGAATTGTTACACTTTCATTTCTGGACATTTAGACCTGAGTTTTGCATCTCCACTGATACTTCCAGTACATCTTGGCATTCAGGTGACTCTGTCTGTAAGTAGACTCTGCAAACTATTAAAAAGAAATGCAATCAGAGGCATCTTCTCTTAAGATATAGTTGAACGTTCTTTTTTCAGGAACAATTCATCTGGGAATATTTGTGTGTCTGGACATGCCTGTTCCAGAATCAGTTGGAGTCCACGGTAGCTTAAATTCCTTTTTGAAGATTTTCTGCTTGACACTTTCCATTTCTCTTTACCTGAAGGAAGGTTTGGGTGAAATATGCCACATGGCAAGTTGCATTTTGTAGGGCTGTTAACCATACTAGCACACAACTCTTACCAGTCGTTCAAGGAAGAACTATCTGTGGCTGCTATCAGAATTAGCTGCTGAAAACATGATGGTAATAGATTTTGCCACTGTGGGGCTTTTTTTGTATGTATGTTTTGTTTTAATAAAAGCATTTCTTCTTAGCAATGGAAATGAGATAATATGTATGCATTTTTGAGTGATGCCTAGGCAAACAACTATCTACATACTGATAGAACTGTAAAAAAAGTAATTTAAAGCTGTTCAGCAAATATTTTATCTGGAAAAGATAAAATACTTCTCCTGCTCTCAGATTCACATTTCTTGCCTTATCACCATTCATTCTTATTTTTGAAGATGGTATGTATGTGCTTTAAGTACTGAGCAAAAACTTCCAATGAAGCAATATTTTTCTGGCAATAAATTAGAGTGAATTATGTGGATATTTGAGCAAAATGGAGGAAGCTACCATAGAAAGGGAAACTCAGCTCAGATGCGAAGGGAGGCATGAAGAATTACCAAGTGGGCGAAGAGTTACACTTAGTTTCTTCAATGACATCTGAGCTTGGAGTGTTCTGCACAAGAAGGAGTGAATTTGGTATGTACTTTTACTGGAACAAATGGTACAGTCACAATGCATAAAACTGGTTAAATCTTTCCATCCTAAGATGGTGAGAGCTTTTGCAAGATCTCAAAATTGCTGCCCAAGGAAATCTGAAAAAGTAAGATTGTGTTTTCATGGTAAGTTATTTGAATACTGAGGGAAGTCCAGAAGAAAACTGATTTACTTCCACAGTTAAATCTGGAAAGGGAAAGAGGATGACCCAACTTCATCTGTATGTTGGAAAGATCAAGAAAACGTCTGACACAAAGAAGGTAAGTGCATACTTCAACGTGTGTGATTTAATCAGTATCAGTCAACACACAGTTTCTTAAAATTACATCATGTCATACTAAGCTAAATCCATTTGGAAATAAGATGACATGCAAGACAGAGTTGCAGTGTTGTTGCAACCCAATTACCTTAGGTTCTGGAACACAGGAAGGTAGGCACTGCTTTCTACTAATGAATATATTAGGATGTTAAATATTATTGAATACATTAGGATATATTCTGTAAGATTAAAGCTGAGTCCTTGGTCTGTCTCAGAATGTCCTTTTAAACAGAAGACATGAGTTTACAATGTGCATTGTTAGGTGACTGGCAAGGGAAAGGCTGGTGAGCCTGTGCTGAATAGACAAAAGTAGGTGTAAATCACCATGCTGCTGTTGGTTCATCTGGTCTCATGACCCTGCAAAGTGCCACAAATAATCTGATTATTCTGATGGCACACTGATGCCAGGTACTAGGTAATGGCTTAACGGCTTTCAGTGAGAATTAAGGCTGCTTGTACACAGAATTGCCCATGTTGTCTGCAATATTCTTTCCATGTGTATGATGCCCGATTGCTTTTCAGCTAGTGTTTTCAGTAAGTGAATTAGCCAGGAAAGGTTTTGCAGCTTTAGTAGGATGTTGCATGTGCAAAGACACATAGCTGGGGAGAGGTGCATAGTGAAATCTGTAACAGAAGGCTCAGATTTTGTGTTCCATATTGACATGTTTGTCTTGCTGTTGGTGGAGTGAACTTGTTGCCCAGTCTAGGAAAGATGGGGAGCCTGGACTATACCTCCCAATGGCTCCTTGGAGATTTGGGGGAAGCAGCAAAATGATCACTCTCTAGTGATGAGATAGGATGGACTATGTACTTGATAATGACAGCAGGCCTACCATTCTTCTCAAGGGTAGAACTGTATTCAAGGTCCTGCCTGTGCTTTGTGGTGGAAACAACTGAATTCTGTGTTCAAATTTAAACTGTGAATACACAAGCCTCATTTAAAATGAGATGGCACTTCCAGCATGGTCAGAATGGGACAGCAGATAAGCATTCCCCATCCCCTCTTATCTTCTTATTCACCCCTGTGCCACATTAGAATAAAAATGTGTTCTTGACCAGTATGACAGGAAATATTAGCAGCTTTCTATGCTTTGGGCTAGCAGTAAGATGGGACAGTCCATGCAAATGTGCAAGAAGGGGTCTCCTTTCCTTGCTTATCCTTTATACTACATGACAATCAACATTAGACTCAGACCAGACATTTTTCAAGGAACCTGAGAAGTATACAAGAAAGGCTAGAAATATTGATGGAAAAAAGGGGCTCTGTGAAAAAAGCTGTGTTTTACATATTGTGAGCAACAGCCCAGCTAGCGGAAGATCAGTCTGCACCAGGCCACTGCAGTTTGTTGACTGATGCCTTGAATGCAGCCTGAAACCCAGAAAGAGAGTTATATTTCAAGTTATTATGAGAGTTAATTTAGAGTTTTAAATGTTGATAAGTTCATTGCATGGATTTTTTGGGCTTAATATGTAAGCTGCTGTACCAATAAATTATTTTTTAGCAACATCAGATTAATATTCAGAGTAGATTTCTCTGATGGCTGCATACAAATTTTACCTTACCTACATTGTAAATAAAGCTCTTGTCAAGTCTTTTTTAGACCTTGTTCATGTTTTATATTGCGGATGAGAAAAATGACAGAGGGGAAAAAAAGCAAGCTGACATTGCAGGGAGATCAGCAGAAGGCCTGATGGAGCTTGTCAGCTGAATGTAATGTTTTAGAACTGATGATTATTTAAAAAAAAAAATCCCTTCATTTCACAGTTTGGGCAAGAAGGAGGGTTGTGATTTATCTGGAATTTGTTAAGAATGAATACATTTTGAGATGTGTCAGTAAATGACAAATAGAGTCAATATGTCAAGCTCAGAAGATGTTCAAGGCTTTGTGTGTTTTGCCAGCAGCAAATGAGATGAACATAAGAATAGTGATGATCTGCTTGAGAGTAGGAAAGCTCTGCAGAGAGTTCTGGGCAGTGCTGAGACCATTTGTATGAGGGTCCTGCTCTTGGGTCACAGCAACCCCCGGCAGCGATACAGGCTGAGGACTGAAAAGTGACCCAGCTGAAAAGGACCTGGGGGCGCTGGTTGACAGCTGGCTAAATGTGAGCCATCAAATTCCCAGGTGGCCAA
>VXBT01006407.1:0-160501 GCA_013400235.1 Oriolus oriolus
TATATATATACACATACATACACCAAGGGTAAGTCCTTTCATAATTTAAATGCAATATAGAATCACTTTCATCTATAATAATTGCTCGTCTTTAAAAACAAAACCAAAAAAATCATAAAATGTGTTTTCTCCTATCTCTTCATGACAATGTTAAAAAAACCCCAACCTAGAAATTATTTCATTAGATGTTACTCTTTCCTACCATTTGTATTTTTCTCACTTAGGCACTGTCAGCTACTTCCTCTGTGTTAGTTTACCCGAAATGACAAACATTTTGATGAGTATTTTTAATTTAAGGCCACTGATGTATACTCACATTTTCCTGTTTAAATGATGATTGTTCTATTTTGGTCTGTAAATGTATTTTGATTTTTGTTTGTCAGCCAGCAACATTTTTTGTGTTTTGCAGAATATTTGTCACATGTAACACACTTTAACATATCTTTTAAGTAATTTCTGATTTTTTGTTATTTCTCATATATACAGTTATGGATATTAATGAAGATATAGAGACATATAGATGAATACAATGCACATGCATGTATATATAACATTTTTAATCTTATCGTAAAACATTTTTGAAAGCCAAAGAGTCAAATTTACAAAGGCCTTATTATTTTCAGATTGGTGCTCATATTCATCATTGTATGCCACTTTTAGGAACAGAATCACAGAATGAGAGAATGGTTGGAGTTGAAAGGGATCTCTGGAGGTCATTTGGTCCAACACCTCTGCTCAAGCAGGGCTGCCTAGAGCAGGTTGCCTGGGACTACACTGAGACAGTTTTTGAGTATCTCCAAGGAAGGAGAAAGAATAAAGTCTTTCCTGATGTTCAGATGGCTCCTCCCATCTTTCAATCTGTACCCATTGCCCCGTCCTGTTACTGAGCACCACTGAAAAGAGCCTGTCTCTGTCTTTGCACCCTTTCTTCAGATATGTATATGCATTAGAAAGGTCACCCCAAACCTTCTCTTCTCCAGGCTAAACAATCCCAGGTCTCTCAGCCTTTTCTCACGGGATAGTGGCTCCAGTCCGTTAACCCTATTTGTGGTCATTTACTGGACTCTTTCCAGTATTTCTGTGTTTCTCTTTTACTGAGGAGTGCGGAGCTGGACACAGAACCCCATGTCTGGCCTCACCAGTGCTGAGTAGAGAGCAAGGATCATCCACTTTAACCTGCTGGCAATGCTCCTCCAAGTGCAGCCCAGGATGCCATCAGTCTTCTTTACTTCATGGGCACATTTTTGGCTCTTTCAAGCAGGCGTCAGCAATAGCCCCAGGTTTTTTGCACAAATCTGTAAAGAATATTGTCTTCTAAAATGTGAATCATTTTTGAAGGTATTTGCCTTGTTTCAATATTTTTAACCAAAAATAACACAACTAGTGCGTGAAGTAATGTGGGATGTGTCCACCTCTATGTGCATAATCCAGAAACCACCAGAAAATATTCATATATACTGGAATAGGCATTCTACAACAGCTTACTGGGAACACACTTTATCTTTTTTTTATTTATTGTGTAATACTTCTTCAAGTCTGAAATAAGAAAGCTTTTCTATGCTAGTCATGCATTACTGAGTTATTACTGACTTATTATTTCCCAACATTTCCACATATAGACAAACTCTAAATAAGGGCAAGCAGTACTTACATTTCCTTTTGGAATAATATAGTTGAAACAATGTAAACATGACCCAATGCAAAGAAGAGCCTGACAATCCAAAAGCTTTCCCTGCAGATTCATAGATACAGGTACTGATTGGATTGGTCTGTGGCCGAGACAAAAATATATATGGAAAGCAGCAGGCAGCATGTTCCTCAGAGAGGAATCTTGGCCGTGTCATAAAGTTCAGCACAGAAATTGTGAGCAAGCAAGCTGTTAGTTCCTGTTTGTCTTGACTTCATTTAGGAAAGCAAGATTTTGTGTCCATTCCATGAAGGTAAATCAGAGAGCAACTAAAAGGCATCTGAAAGGTATCTGTTTCAATTCATGATGGAAACTTAAAAGTAAGGCCTGAATGCTACTTGTCCAGGATCAACAATATGCAAGTGGATAACATAACCCACTACATTGGTTTAGATCAACGTTGCAAAAGGCTGAAAAGACTCTTGAGAAGGAAAGACGAGGAGAGTGCAGGGTATAATGTTACTGAGCATTTCACAGAAAGAAAATAGTCAGACACAAGGACACAAGTCTCAAAGTAATAAGGGTCTTCCCCAGATGGGAAAAAACAAACTTTAGGAAAATATAGGCAGATTATAGCCTTTAATCAAGAGAGTTTTTTGTTATTTGTTTTCTGGATTCTTGAATGCATTATTCTGAGACCGTAGGACATCTGCGATAGTGATGTCAGTCTGTTATGGATATATAAAACTCTATAATGAGAGAAGAGGCAGCTTGTCACTCCTACTAGGATGACTCAAAGTCACCGATCTAGACAATTTTCCACTGCTGTCTGTCTGTTTTTCCTGGTTGTCCAAGTGCCCAAGTCAGGCAGGCAATGGCAATGCATCCACTTGCCTGCATTTCTCATGTACGAAACTCCAAGTGCAGTGCTGGAAGGGAGAAAGAAAGGGGAAAAGGAAAAGAAATGTGAGTAAAAATCTGAGATGAGGCTGAAAACCAGCCAGGTTACACACTCAGTGTGTCATACTCCTTCATGCATGAGTTCAAATGTGACAAAAAGATCCAGAGGTTTCCAAGTGTAACCTCCATCAGTGGCAAAGGCCACATCTTTGTCTGTGGTAGTCTAACTGAAGACTTCTGTGATGCATTTATTTGAGAACTTGGAAACTCTCTGATTCCTGACACACAGGTTTTTATTGGCTTTATTGTCAGGACTGGGCATTAACCTTATATCTGAGTTAGTGGATCTGCTATGGTAATCTGCTGTAGCAAACTTCTCAGGAGATCATCTATGTATTCATTTCATTTCTGGACAGTGTGTAACAAACCTTGGAGAGGAAAAAATATTTGACAAAAGGGACAGCAATATAATACAATATCTCTGTCATTTTTACCTCCAGAGGGATTATTTGTATAGTTGAACGGAGCTATGATTCTGATTTAGGTATTACAATTAGCACTTAATGTTTTCAAGATGCAGTGGTGATAACTGCATGGACTGTTATGTCTTCAGGTTAGCAAGCACATTGAACATCATTAATAAAAGACATGCTAGAATTCACTACAATATAAAGACAAACACATTTTAGAGTAACTTGTGACTGCTGACACTTGCTTCCATTTAATTTATATTAACTATTGTTTATTACCTGAGTCAAGGAAAATCTGTTCATTATTTTATCAAAATGCAGACAGGTGTTTTTCTAAACTGCTCCTCAAAGACTCTTTCACCGTCTTGTTCAACTGCTAAAGTAGTCTCCTCAAAGACTCTTTAACCGTCTTCTTCAATTGCTAAAGTAGTCAGGGAAGTTATTAATGAATAGTGCAATATTACACAGATGCCATGGTGCAAAGTGACCAAAGGGATGGAGCAACAGTAAATGGAATTCATTGGAGCAGATGGGGGGTGAGGAAAGAGAAACAGCCAAGGACAACTTTGCTTAGACAAATGAGTAGGATAAGATCTACAGCCAGGAAAACAAATGAGGAGACTGAGAAGGAAACAAATGAGCAATAAAACAAAAGCCCACAGGGCAAAGCCATACTTGTGATGAAGGGAGCCAGCATTATATTTTAAAGGCACAACAGAAGAAGAATTTTTTGTACACTCTTGCCTATAAGGTGCCATGAGGAACTGCTGTTATGCAGTCATGGTACCTATCCTCCAAATCAGATTAGGTCATAAAATCAGATTCTCATGAGTTAACAGCTGTGAACTGTGAAAATTAATTTTCTGTTTTTGTATCTCCTAAATAATTCAGGAGTAGTCTGATGTCTCTTTTTAAGCCAACAGTAGCTGCACAAGTGATAGGATTACTGAGTCCTAGTGCAGATGGAACACTAAGGGATTGCACGGAGCCTTTGTAAAAGATAGTTCATGCTGGAGTGACAGAAGAAAGAACAAGGTGTGGGGAGGATTTTGATGATGGTAAGACTGATGCCTTATCCTGGTCTTAAAATTAAGAGAGCTGAACACAGTTAAGAGGGAAAAGGGTTTTTACGTCAGTATTTATTTATGGATCCTCAGGTGCGATGAAATGCACATTGAAATGCACCCCGATGTCCCCACCGAAGAAAATGGCCACACCCGATGTGATGAGTATACAATTATAGGCCTTGCAAAAATTAGCATAGCTATCAAAGATTCCCCAATGAGGGACTCAGGTGAGACCCCTCATCCAGGAACCCTCCCCTTGGGTGGGCCTATGTTTGTTTACAGAATGTGTTCTGGAGAGGACCTTGGTTTCTGGGGTTTTTAGAATGTTTGGTCTCTAGGCTTAACAAAATCCCAGATCTAAGAGGACTTATCAAACTTAACGAATTATAACTATGTAAGCTAAAAGCACTAAGAATATATAAAGCTATATAAAAGAGTGTATAAAAGGGGTATAAAAGGGGTATAAAAGAAAAGCAAAAAATCATCATGGCATCAAGACAACAGACATAAGTCATGGCTTGGGTGGGTCAGACTGAAAGTTTGGAAAAGTGTCACCCTAGGAGGGCTGGGAAGCACAAGGAAAGATTGCTCAGTGAAACTGTGCTATCACCATCCTTGTGGTTATGCAAAATTTGGCCAGTCTAGTCAAACAATGACCTACCTGACTATTACAGCAACAGTCCTGCTACGAAGGGGGCGTTGGACTAGATGACCTCCGGGGGCCTGTGCCAACCCTTATTTCTCTAATCTGTGGTTGTCTACTTCTGTGAAACCTTTTCCCTTGAGTTAACTGCTGCTGCTGCTGCTGTGTTGCAATTCCAGGTAAAATACAGAAAATCAAAGAAACAGTGGAACACAGGAAAAATGAACTGCAGAACTTAGAAATATTTACCTAAATTCCTGGGGTTTTCATGCCATATTTTTTGCATTGGAAGAGAAGGTATTTCAGCATGGCAGTCCCTATTGTATTTTTTTTATGAACAGAATAAGCCCCTAGCAGAGTGCATACCTGTTATGTGCCTATCTCTTTCCTGAGACAAAAGTGAAGAATTCACCTCTTGTATCCTATTAATCTCCTCTGTCTCTTCTCTATGGTTAGAGTATACTTCTCTGATTTCTGCTGTGCTTCTTGCTGAGGATCCTGATTCTTTATGCCTAACATGCTCTCCTCCAAATTCACTACAGCAGCAGCATTAGTCACTTTGAGACAAAGTGCTCTTGGATACAGCACATTGTTTTCTTCAACAGACACACAGAATGGATGGTATAGCTGAGGCTGCTTCTACAGTGCTTTTTAATGTTTCTGACCTCCTCCAGTCTAATTGGAAAGCAGCACATAAGTTGTGCCTGATCCACCCCTTTTATAGACATTTAAAATCATGCACTGCATGTGATTTTAGGACTTGAGGGAGGGTAGGGTGTAATTTCTATGTATACTTTCTAAATATAAATGTAGTTTCAGATATACTCCGAGCTGGTGCTAATGAAAATCTGTGGCAGATTTTGGCAAGTATTATTCATACTGTATTCTGTGGTAAATCACACAACGCATGAGAAATTTTTTAGGCACTTCCACTAACACTTAAAAAACCTAGCAAATGCCATAAATCCTTCCTGTTTCAGCTATATGCTCCAGATAATGCTGGCTTTCTACTTTTGACTAGTCTTGGTGTTTAAAACACTACCTTTCTAAAATATTTTTCATTTATAGACAGCTCTCTCTCTTTGTCTCTCAGTTTCTCTATGAAACCCCTAGAAAAACATTTTTCCTCTTCACGGTGAAGGCAATGTCTCATCTAATTTTCCTTGCCCAAAAGTTTGGCATCAAGACTAAGGTAGTCATTAAGGCTACAGTCTATAGCTGAGAAAGAGTGAGCGAGGGAGAGTGATTCATCTTACAAGTTTTGGACAGTTATTTCAGGACAGTATGAAATTTCCTCTGGGAGTGCCTACTTACTTCCTTCACTGACTACATATGGTGCTGCTCACTCAGCTTCAGAAAAGGTAACGTTAGGTGCTGTGGGTCCTTTCCTTGGATGCATTTCCTAGGCTGCTATATGAAGATTTCGGAACAAGAGTTTCTGCGGACTAAATCTTGATTCATGTGTGACTGACAATATTTAAATGAAGGGGGTTAAGCCTCTGGTGATGTAAAGAAATTTAATTTTAGGTATTCATATTACAGCAGCACTTGGAGAATGTCTTGTGTTTGTTGTGAAAAATCAAATTTCTCTCTTATAGAAATATCTGGCAAATTGTGTAAGCAGGGCAGGGTCCACCTTCAGAGTGAATCTCCTTAAGACTAACTGTTGTCAGCTATTTTAGTCAGTGACTCATCAAGTCTACATTAACAAATACTTGGAAGCATGATCCCTTAACAAAACAGCCTCAGCCTCCTGTATGATATTTTTAAACAAAAGTTTCAGCTCTGGAGAAACTCTAAATCCTAAAGATGCTCTGAATCATGGCAACAGTGTGGAATTTATGAGTTGTGTAAAATGATTTTTTCATTGTTTTTTAATAGTTTTTGCTCAGGTTAATTTTCAAGACTGTGTAAAAGATTAGTAAACATTAGAGAATTAAAAACACTCTACTCTAAGAGTAGTAAAGTAAGCTTAGAAACATGGTTGTTTAGATACAAATATAAATAAACGTATGTAGGAGGATCTGAGCTAGCTTAGCCAGTGACAGCAACCTAGAATCATAGAATCACAGAATCATAGAATATGCTGAATTGGAAAGGACCCATCCTGTTCATCGAGTCCAGCTCCTGGTCTAGTGCAGGACATCTAAACATCACACCCTGTGAAAAAAATACAGACCAGTGATTTTCAAAATAGTATTTATTTTCATTTGGCTTGTATGCTTTTTTCTAAAACATTTTTAAGTATATGAAAATGCAAAATATTTATCGATTATTTCTAAATATTGTTCTCTGTTGAGTTTTTATGCAGTTGTTTAAATAAGTATATAGAAAATTCTGAATGGGATTAAAAAGTGGATCTTATGGGAAAAAATACTATTTCAGCCTGAAACCCTTGTTTCGTTTGTAACCTGCTTTTAAATTTCTTGTGTTTGGCCTAATTAAATGGCATTGAATATTTTATATTTCCCAACTTTGTAAAATTTTTTAAGGTCAAAATATTCTTGTTATTCCCTTAGAATACTTATTATGATAACCGAAAGGGAGGCAAATCAGGAAGCATAGAGTTACAATCCCTGGTGTGAAATGTGATAGGGAGAATTTGAAAAGTGGTACAAAAGAAATGTTTCTCTTGCCCTTACTAGTTCCTGGAATAAATTCATTTTACCCAACAAATCCTTGTGCAAGTTCCGTTAGCACGCCTTGAATGCATAGCTCTGTGGTGAGCTACACCAAGTGATACACTGGGCACTGTCTCACATGAATGAGCTAATTTCTTTACTTCTTAAGTCCATTTTTCTCCCTAGACACATCATAAATCCTTTCATAGACTGGTCAGCCTTCCTTCTGAAATCTAGGTATGGATTCATGCATTCAGTTCTGTCATACAAGGTGCAGCATGTACTGGGCTACTCTAAAAATCGAGTCATTTCTTCCAGTTGAATTTCTCAAAGAATATATCTCCTCTTTTCCTCATGGCAACAAGGAAATAATTTAAATAAATGTAAAAGAAAAATCAAAAGATGATGATGATTGTGATCAATGTGATAACTGCTGGTTTTCTCATTATTGTTTTGTTATAGAAATGTATAAGCTAAATGTACATAAGACAGAAGATCATTAACTGTGAATCCATGAGAACTTAGCTGGGTGCTAGACAGATTGTTGTCCTGTGTTTGATGCTATTGTTCTGTGCACCTAAATAACACAGGGAGGCAGTTGAGTCAGCCCCAAAAGGGAAGAAAAAATAAATATATTTTTCTCTGTACTTATTACCGTTGTCATATATTATGTACAAATTCCCATAGGTTGTATAGCAATGAAACTAGAAACTAGAGAGGAAGAAGACTTAGTCCCATCTGAGCAATGATCTCTCTGACAGGCAAAAAAGAAATACAGGTGAAAAATTTGGAAGCCGTTTTTAATCTCTTTGGTAGAGGAAGAAGCAAACTATATATTTACTGAGCTGGCGTAGATGCCAAGTCATAGATGACAAAGAACTGTTTCGCCTAATAGTTTCTCTATAGCTGTAAGAAACTATTTTCCTGTGTGCTGTAGCAAATAACAAGGACTTCAGATATTTTATATTTATCCTAGAATGTCTGTTCAAGGCAAAATATCTTGTTTAATTTACTTTTCAGCTGGAAAAAAGAAGGAAAATGTGTCCTGCTAGTAGTGTTAGAAAATGCAACAAAATTTATCAGTTGAACTACCTAGGAAAGATGTAATTTGAGATCCCTTTGAGCAAAAAAACTGAAGAAACATTGGTGTCTTGGTAGCATTGTATTCTATGCATAGTTAGAACTAGGTTTATACCCTAACTGGTCTCCTGAAAAATCCTTGGACATTGCCCCCAGGCGAGTTTCTCCACTGCTGGGATACTTCCTGAAGCCGTATTTTCTGTTTTAAAAAATCATATAGCATTCTGTGAGTTCTCCTGATTTTTTGAAATTTGCAGATAACAGGGGTTGTAAACTTCGGAGCACACATTTTGGACAATTATGTGCTTCACACGCAGGGGATATTATGTTCTCTATCATATTTTGGGCCTTTGAAAATGTTCCCTCAGTAGTAGATTATATCATCTGATGGGCAATTTGTGTACATGTCTTGCCTGTCAAATCTCTTTCATTAACTATATACTTGAATGTGATTAAGTAATGAATAATAGATGTAATGCCACTCAAAATCTGTCTTGATGTCCTGGTGCTCTCATTTAAATCCTACTGATCCTGGTGTCTCTCCCTGACTCACAGCATCTGTTTTGCTGAAAAAGTACATCATTTAAATATAGGGAGAAGGGAAGAGGAAGTGTCTTGCATAAGTCCTTGCTTCATTCCTTTTGTTTTCTTAATAGGACTATGTTCTACTGTAAAAGTTACCATTTTGTTGCTTCCTAAAATATTGCCTTTTCTTTCCAGAGGCACAGTGCTCCCTATCATGTTTCTGCAGAGTTCTGTGCTATTCTAACACCTGTCCACATTATGGGAGCACTTATAGCTTCAAGTGCTTCAAGGCATAAAAGATGTATTCTGTGACCTCTGGTGTGCATATGTAAAGATGCATGAGCTATAGCATGAGCGAGTGCTGCATGGGGAGATAAGCAAGCCACTGTTACAAGGGATATAGATTCTCACAGCAGAGCCTGCTGTGGTGGCTGGTGCAATGAGAGGGGACAGGGACATGGCCCTCTCAACACACTTTTCCCACCCACCTGTAGAATTGAAATAGGACAAAACTTGAAACTGGAAAAAAAAAAAAATTGAAAAATGGAAACCACTAGCTATGCCTAAGGACCAAGAACTGCTTGTGGTTATGTAACAGGAAGAAACAAAGAGAAAAATCAAACATGACCACTTATTTCTGTTTCTTTGCCTAATTTCTGCCTACACCAAGCTAGTGCTCGAGGTTGCCTTTTTTCACTCCTTTTTATATCTCTTTCTGTTTAATTTTTTGTCTTTTCTTTACTGAAACTGTCTGTAATAAGCTTACTATTCTGGTCTTGCAACATTAACATTACACTAGTTTAACTAAGTGTCAAAAAATTATTTTGCATGTCTCAGCAAAGTATATCTTCTGTTTGAGACATGGGAAAGTTAATAGGGTCAGGCTGCACACTTTCTCTGTATCTTCTGTTCATGCTGAAAAAGGATTCTCTTCCCTTATTTAACATTATAGATATAATTCCACAGCATCGCAATTTTTTTACTGAATCGGAATTTTCTAGGCATAAACTGAAGTAATTAATGGAATCACGGGCATTTTCCCCCTTTCTTTTCCTTGTGGCAACTCCTTTGGCTTTGTAATGTGCATGTGAACTCCCTCTCCTTATGTTCTTTTTCTCTCTACCTCTTCTCACTGCCCCACCACTGCCACCCTGACCCATCCCTTTACCACCTACAGTCTCTCACCTACAGCATAACAGCTGCTTGCCAATCTTCTCAAATTAACATCTCTTAGTTCTTATATTAGACATCCAGAAATCTCTTAAAATAACATTCATAATTATTTATCCCCTGGTATTTATTCCTTTATCCCTCTCCTCCAGTTTGCAGCCTGTCCCCGTAACAACATATTCTTTGATCACTTTGAAAATTTTGATTGAAAGCATGTGCTTCAGCAAGCTTAGTTTAAGTCCATTTAAAACCAAAGACATTTAGGGTCCCCCTCTGGGAAGCCTGTGACCTCACTGTATTCTAGCAACCTTGATTCCTGGTCCCACCCTTTGTGCTGTGGCACACAGATTTGCACACAAAAGCTAACTGCAGAAGTCATGCTGGCAGAGAAATAAACTTCTCAGCTCCCTCTTCACCGTTCTAAATGAAAGCTCTGTTTTCCTTAGCCTGAAGTGTCTTTGGCTCCTCATTCAAGCTAGGAGACTCAAAACTATGCTTGAATAGCAGCACCTTTAGCACAGGCTGCTTTGGGAACCAATAAACCAATTTCCCCTGCCCTTGATTGGTCTCTTGAGGAGCTCAGCAGGTTCCCAGCCATTTTCAGATGCCAAAACTGTCATGACAAAGGCAATTAATATGGTAACAAGAGAGTTAGCATCCAAAACACTGTTTCCTGAGGGGCTTGTCACATAAGCTGCGGAAAACATTAGAAACAGTTACAATCTGCATTTCTTTCCCCAAATGCAAATTTCTACAAACCCTTGTAATTGCCCACATCCTGTATACTTGCAGTCAGACAAAGATCAAAAGCCTGACTGAGTCAGATGCAAAATAAATTACTCTTCGTAGTAACTCAGACCAGTAAAGGCTGCCTTGGTGAAGGAATAAAAGCAGGGAGCAAATCAACCCGGCAATGGAAAAACATGTATCTCCCAAATGAGTATCTTATCTGTGTGTTACTGGGAGATGTGCAGCCAAACTGGATGTCTACACACAGCTCAGACATAACCAAGGAGTGTCTGATTATCGTATCATGGTGACTGTTGGCTTTTTTATTATGCTGTGGTGTAAATACTAGTTAAATACATTGGTTCAGCTTCTCAGCTGAACCAATATATACTGGACACAGGTGGTAAGACATAAAGGACCTATTATTGTATAGCAGTCCTGGGGCTGATTCCAGACCTAATTTTGTGAGTCTAATTCCAAAGGACTATTATGTTCTAAGAGCTCACTGTAACACAGCAGCATTCTGAACCATGCCGCTATAATCCAATCAGTATTGCAAAAGAAATGGCATATTTCCATTTCATATTCCCTCTCCTCAAGAGAATCTTCATCTGCTTTGTTAAATTGACTTTATAGCCCATTTATGATACTAAAGCAGCACAAAGAGTGAGATCAAGAATCTGGCTCATTTCTGTGCCTAACTTAATTGTGTGCCTTAATGAAAACATAATAATATAAGTAATATTTATTTTCATGATGTTGGATAAAACAGATTTACCTATGAATCCACTTAGTTCTCTGAGGCTTTAACAATTAGATGTTTTTGGTTTTTGTAAAAAAGTATTTTTATGCTTTTCTTGGGGTAAAGTGGAGCTATTCTGGCCCCGTGGGTAACTCTGTAATTATGCAGCCTTAGAACACCATTGTGTAAAGATTTTCCAGCCTACCATTAAATCCTTCTATGAAAAAAATGTATTAAGTATGTAATAGACTATGTAATGAATCTAAACCTTCCTGACTATCTGCTCCAAAAAAAAAAAAAAAAAAAAATGGAAGCCAGATACTGATTCACATTATCTACCTTATTTGTGATTCTCCCAATCTGAACATTACGGAAAATTCGATGCCTTCCCTCAAAATCTGCCATGCTCCCATGTGTATTCCCACCCAGCTGTCACATTTTTAAAAGAAGGACATTTTTATGGCCAGTAGGAGGATGAAGGAGATATTTTACAAAAGCTCTGTGCAGGCAAAATGTTGGTAACAGAAAAATGGACTCATAGAAAAACTCTTCCCGATCAAAACATGTCAGTGTCTGAGAGGTTATGGGACAGCAACTCTTCCTATGACCTGACCATTGCTGACACCTGCTTCAGTCTGAATGACACTGTGAACCCATGGAACTTTTCTGATGCAGGTTGCCAGGTTCAAGACTTAGTGTTCCTGTCTTACAAAGAGAAAAGGTGGGTCTCTAGCCCCCATCGGGAGTATTTGAAACTAGATGTACCTCCTCTAACTATGGTTGCAACCTACAAAATTTTGATTCATCTCCCTTAATTGGGACATTTATTTCATGCAACCGGAATCTGTACTCTGTAATGGGTGAGTAGGAAAAGAATAAGCTGTATCTGCATTATAGAACTAGAGTGTGAGTGCTGTAGGCATATGTTTCTTTCCTTGTAAACTGTACATTCAGCTATGCACAGGTTTCAAGGAGGAGGAAAAAAGCAAGTTTACACCAAAAAAATAGAAGCTATGATATATTCCATGAGTACCTGATCTGGGCAGACAACAGGGGAGGATGGTAGAGGGTACCATGGTACATCTTAATATGTATAGTAGTACTTACAGATACTTTCAGAAGGTATCCATTCAGCTCATCCAGGATTTGAGTTTTCTGCTGGAGTCTGTTTCTTGTGTATTATACTGGTTCAGTGGCATGTAGAGCACTTGAGCAGAACCTTTGCTAACAAAAGTACATGCATCTTGCAATTTACAAGTCTTTCTCTCTTCACTTTTCTCATCTAAGTCCCAATGCTGTATGGTGTAAGACCAAGCTTTATATTGAACAGCATTCAATCCTTTGTTTGTATGCAAAGGGTGACAGCAATCTATGATTCACTCAACCAATAATTAATGGACTTTAACCGAAATGGTTATGTAGAGAATGTCGTTCATGCAAATGATATTGGCTAATTCTTTTTTTTTCCCCTCTGCTTAATTAAGAAACACAGCTCCTTCATCTTTTTATGCATAATCAGAGTCATGGATGCATGTGATAGTATTTCAAAACAAGAGGAGCAATCTATTAGCTTTGATTTGCTTTTATAGCCTTATCAGCACACTGTTGCCTTGAAGTTCTAGCAGTTTCTCAGTGCCTGGTCAGCAGACAACTGACAATATGGGGGAAACACAGCAATCATCAGGTTCCCACTGAACTGAACACTCTCCCATCTCTGTTTCTCTACCAGAATGGCCAGACACAGCATCCCAGCACCTGCCAGTGTTGACCAAGCACTCATTTTGGATGAGGTGGGGGGAATTGTTAGCAAAACCCTTCTTGCTTGTCATCTGGGGTTTCCACCTGAGAAGTTGCACTTATAAACCTATATAAGTATTGGTTGTTAAATTAAATTAAAATGCATATATGACATTACCTGGTGTGTAGTCATCAAAATAACTTATTACATATACTCACATTGAGTCAGAAGTTCTATTTCCAGAAAAGCAGGCCAAGAAAGACTGAGAAATAAAGCCAAACTTACTATTACCACAGATGCATAGGGACATTTTACCTCAGTTTTCCTCAGTTTGTGTACCACGGCTCTCCATGATGGCAAGATTTACCTCATCAAACATAAATATCTACAAGGCAGACATTTATATCTGATGTAGTCAGTGTGGACCACCTGTATAGTCAATAGTGAAAAGAAGACAGCCTGAAAGGGTGATTAATTCTATTCTAAAGCAGCTATCTGGAATAGGGCAGATGAATTGCATCTGAAAACTGCTTATTTCTCTCCACTGACTATAAAGGGAGTATACAGTGATTAACTTGGATGTAGATGTCTGAAGTTAAGTGAGATGAATACCATCCTAAGTGACTTGAAGAGTTTTTCTCACCAATCTTTCTGTTGTGAAAGAATCTGTGCTTGGTTTATGTCATCAGTCCCCAGCAAGATCAAAATCAGACACACCAGAGATAAATGGGTAACAGGATCCATGTCACAAAGAAGCAACAAGTACTCCTTGCTTTTGTCGACTAGATGGTGATATTTTGGTATGCTTTGCTAGCAGGAAAAATGTTCATCTCTGTGAATATTCATTTAAAAAAAAACCAAGCCCTCAAAATTCTTCTAAAATAATATAATTCCAGTAAAAAATTCTTTTGAGTAACTGGTGCTTTAACTGTGCTAGCAAGAAATGTTTGAATTACACGATTGTATTAACTTGTTATCCATCAAAAAGATAAAAGAGCACACAGTAAAATGCATTCTTTTTAAAACAGTTCTTTATTTGCATTTAATCACTTGTCATGTATTACACTCAGGCAGAGTCAGGAGAAAACAGAGGAAGACGAATCCTTCTAAAATACAACTTATTTTCATCATAATATGATTAGGGCTGAAATGCAGAAGTCCAGCTATATGTGTTTAACTTCTAAAATTCAAGTATTAAAAAACCCCAAAAAAACCTTAAGTAATGGTAACTGAGTATTACCACACATTCATTCACATGATGTGTTCTTCTTTGTTGCTTGGCAGCAGTCAGAAAAGACTAAATACTTCCAAATTTAGTAGTGAAATACTTTTTGCTAACTACAATAAATATATTTACTTTGTGAAGGGCTGACAAAGAGAGGAATTTCCTAAGTCAACATGAATTATGTTACAGTATTATTGAGGTGTTCTTGGTCTGTGATCACAAGGAAAGATCTGACCAAAAAAAGAAACAAACCGCTGTTTAAGATCTCTTTTTTTTTTTAATTGATGTTGCCTAAAATTAAGAGATTGCAGGGTTTGTGTTTTGCCTCCTTTTAGAAGCTTCTGTGACTGGTAATAGCAAGCATAGCTTAAGACTGATAAAATGTAGATTTACCATACAGTCTCGAACCTCACGTTTTTACCCTAAATACAGAAATTCTCCTATCAACCTTTAGAATGAAGCATGACTGTTAGAAATTTAGAATCAAGAAGCTAGACATGCAGAGTCAGGCACAGTGGCTCTGAAGTGAGGGAGAAAGAATTGGGAATCAGACATAATAAATCATGCACTGTATTTACTTTGCAGAATGCAGGTACAGGATTGATGGTTCTCCAATGCTGTTGCATATGCTGCTGACACATTAACTGATGCTGTGACTTTGCATATTCATATTCAGAAGGAATGACTTGCTGAGAGTGGCTAAGGAAAAAGCTGTAAAAAAATACCTATGCATATTAGACTTCTGCACCTTTATACACAATGTAAAGGACTCTCACCCTTGACAAATAGCAAAGGCGTAGATGTTGTGCTGGTGGGATGTCAGAGACAGCTTCTGTGCATGATGTAGTATGATCTGCAGGCAGAGCATGTGCACAGTGAGGTGCTGGGATTGCTGATACTCTGTCCAGACAGCCTCACTGTGCAACTAAAGCAGGAACACTGCAGTAGATTGAAGAAGTTGAAACTTCAGAAAGGCTCTGCAGACCTTAAACCAATGTCCAATTCATTGCTACACCTAAGACAAGTGCTCCGATGCTCCAGTTCCTTTTTCAGTGTTGTAAAATGATCAAGCTGCTCTAGAGGCACACCCAACAGTCACCAGACTTTCTTTTTCAATTGAAAAAAAATTAAGTTTTACAAGGAAATTTTATTTAGTGGAAAACAAAGATCATTTTACTGGAAAAGTGCAAGAAACTGTACTTTGGAGACTTCACTAGGGTTATTTGGAAAGTAGCCCATGTTAAATGAGCATTTGTCCAGTGTAAGAAAAAACCATGAAAGTATGGTCAGTATTGTCAAGAAAGTGACTCAAAAAAATCAGCGATCATTGCTTTCATCCCAGACCAACTGTAGAAAATTGAGCAGATATGGAATACTAAGTGACAGAAGCAGGAATATGGGAATAAAGCTGACTAGTTTTCAAATATATTTTTTCTAGTTTGAGCTATTTAAGTCACATGTGAAATATATATTAACAGTTAAAATAAACCAGATGAACTTGTTATAGCTAGTAGACTACAATTTGTCACTTCATAACCGTTAGGGCAATTACACCTTCCAAATGAATATCTGCCAAAACTGTCCTGAAGATAATGGTGAATGGTAGTGAGATATGTGCAGACCATGTCTTTCAACAAGCGGGTTAAATTCTAACCTAATACATATACAGGTCAATACTATTAAGCATAGTCTAGCACAGATTATTTCAGTGAGAGAGCACAAGTCCTAAATTTGGTTATAAAGGATAGATTCTAGATTAGTAACCTGGAATCAATATTTCTGAAAATTGAAAAAAAGAGAGAGAGAGAGGCAGAAAAACTGTCTTGTAAAGTATGGACAATATTCTAATAAAGACAAAATACATATTTGTAATAAGCACAAAATACATACTTGTTTGGTCTTTCCTTGTTAAGTGAAAGTTGTTCAAACAGTTGTACCTCAAGTCAGAAAGCAGGGAATTGTGCTTAACCATTCACCCTTTCTGATTTTGTTTCTCACAGGAACAATCAATTCAAGAAAGCAGAGGTTTTGAGTTGTCAAGACCCACAGTGTTAACAATAGCTTATTCTTATTCAAGCCTTTTGAGAAAAATCTTGGTAAGATGTCATCGTAAATGTTGGAGTACACTTGAGATATCTGATTATTGTAGAGAGTGATAGTTACATTATATATACCCAAATCAAATGAGCCTGCAAAACCTCCAATTTTCTCCTGAGATAATGGATGGCTTACTGTAGCCAGCTTCAATGCAAGGTGTCACTTCAAGTGTTGTGGCTTATGAGACACTTCAGTTATTTAATAGGCTGCTCTACGAACACACAGGAAAAGATATGTGTCTTGATTTCTAGTCTCTCTTATCTTCTCATTACTTGTTTTCAAACTTCCAGAAAAAAACCAGGAGTCATTAACAAATGTTGATGTTTGGCTTGAGGGGGATGGTGCAAATTTAAATACATCATCTGAGATGCCAGAAGTACTAAGAATCATAAATTCCATCTAATAGGATGTATATGATTACATCATAAGAAATTACATGGCTTCCAGATACCTGGCTCTGCCTCCTATGGTTATTCTTTTCCTGGGCAGTGGGTAGGTACTGGCTTGCAAAGCCCTCTAGCTAGAATTTTTCTGCTGTTCCTTTTAGACTTTTTGGAGGTATTTTTACATTATGGTGTTCCCTGTATGTGTGTTATCTTAGTCATTATCTCACAGGACAACTGAAGGCAGCAATGTAAAAACTGCCTGAGAAATTGAAGATGACATAGTTGCACATTAAAACAAATGATGGAATTTTTCTTGCAAATTATTCTACATAGCAAAACAAGCAAGTACCATGTGCTTTATTACACATTTGTCTGTCAGAATAGTTTAACTTATATCCAAGATAATGATCCTACAAGTACTCACACAGCTAGACAGAGAAAACAAAGCTTAGGAACCACTCCTGACAATTTCAGTCCATGGTAGGAAGAGAAGAGACAGATATTACTTTTAAAATGGAACAAATTCTCCTTGCCTTCAAGAACTTTAGCAGACTACTAATTGAAAAAAAGAAAAATTTACTATGAAGGTACCCATGTTCCTGGTGAAGAATGGGTAGCTAAAGGTTTTTAACTCTTTCTACTTCTCTATTACCAGGGGTTTGCCATCTTTTTAATGTTCCCATAGGCAATGTAAGGAATACAGTCTGAATGAGACTTCTGTAATGTGACTGTGAAATGGCTAGAAAATCTCATTGAAAGAGAAGCTGTTGCTGTCCACTGTTTAGTAGTGAACCAAAATATCTCTGCTAGGCTCTGCAGGGCTTTATGCCAGGCCTATTAATAGCTTAGTTCCAAAAAGATAAGACCTAGAGGGTCCATGATGGTAATGTTCAATTCTATCAAAGGCTTCTGCAGAATAGAAAGGCATAAAGTAACGGCTCTGTGTGTTGTTCAAAGAGCAGTGCAAGCCTATGAGCAATACAGCAAGTAACCATCTTACATTTGAAAAGAGATTTAAGATAAGCATGATATACATTAGGAAGAGCATTCTAATGGTGGTAATACAGACCAGTAGTAGCATATGTTGTCCATGAAGATCTTTGTCAGAAATGTTAAGGACCGGGTTACAAAACTGTCAAGTATGCTATGGATATAATTGATCCTACATTGGAACAGATGGAGAGATTATGTGAATTTTCAATATCTTTAACAGGCAAGTTTTCTGGGATTCTACAATGACTTTATTATTGTGACAGCTTCTCCATCCAGAGGAAAAATACAGATTTTAGGATAACAAAGGTGTTCAAGATACCAGTTGGGAAACCAAACTGGTCAACTGGTGAATATCATCCCACCTGCAGGTGGAAGGAAAGGACGAAGGCTCCCTGGCTTAGAAAGTGTGCATGATATTGGACTCCATATCTTAGAGCCATCTACCAGTTAAGTGTGCTTTATGATCCAAAAGTATTGCCTCTATGAGGTAAAACAGCCATAATCTTGGTCTGGACTTGGTCTGTCCAGTGAATCATGCTCCCTGAGCTTTAGCTTTGCTCAGAACAAAGCAAAATTGTCAAATACAAAGTAAGGAAAAATTTGTTCTGTAATAAATGATAACAAGTGAGAGAGATGCAGAGTGTTAGAATATGAATTAGTTTCTATACAATCCATTTGCTTTTACTAGAAAGGCCATAACTTGAAAGACAGGTAAACTTTTTGTTTATGCTGCTGTTGCCTTTGAAGTACACAGTAGTGTAAAACGAGTTCCCAGTTCTTGAGGATAATTGCTACAAATGGGATTTGTTCATACACAGCCTTCAGTGATTTTTTACATGTGGTTCTTCCAAAGTCCCAGTGTCACAAGGAGATGGGCATTGTAAAGGATTACACTTTTTGCCCCATATGCTGCTATAAGCCAGTGTTCTGTATGGCTGAGACACAGAAGATAACCACACAGAAAGAGCAGTGACATTGTAAATTTGAAGTATATCCATATTTGATTAATAAAGCACTGCCATTTCTTATTTTAAAGCCTTTGGGGTATATTTTCTCTGAATTATCAGAGTCCTAAATTATTTGAACCAGGAGGTAGATATTGGTCCCAAACTGACCACAATTTTTTCTGTCTGGAAAAACAGCAGCAACAACAACAAAACAGTTAACTGGTTGAAGAGCAAAGCGTTCAAAGAGCCGGAAGTGACCAATCAAAGGTTAGCAGGTTAGTGACAGAGATGAGGATGGGGCCAAATGCCCTTATTTTTTTTCTCAACAGATCCCAGTAAATCCGCTTGCTCTCCCTATTGCGCTAAGAAATGGCTTCTGAGGTACAGACACCGGTTTGAGGTGTTGATACAATCTCTGATCCCTATAGAGCAATAAGGTACTCTTACTGCCTTTGGGCTTTGCAGTAAGCTTCAAATTCCCATTTAACCCTGATTGAAACTATTTTGGATACTGCATCTTAATACCAATAAATTAGAACCAATAAAGAGAATTTAGTCTTTAATCAGAAAAAGCGAACCTATGGAGACCTCTTCCTCAGGCTATCAAGGTAGTTATAGAGGCTGAACTTTAAAAGACCAGTATAGTTTTATGACATCTGAAACCTTTGTAGTTGAACAAGTTAATATGTAAAAGCAACCTCATTTCCTGTCACAGGACTGCAGCAGATCACCCAGTGTGTCAGGAGGGATTTTCTACTCGCACATCCTACTTCACTCAATTAGGTAGATATATCACAGGACATTTTCACTATTTTAATCTTAGGCTGATACGTAAAACTGTGTTCATCTTCATAGTCAAAGCTCACTTTTTCCCAGTTTAGTGTTCTGCTTTTGAAATTTAGCTCTTCTGTGTTCCAGTCATCAACACAAAATTTGATTACAGACAGTTTATAAAAATAAGAAGAAATTGTCATTCACAAGGAACCATCATTTAGCCAACTTTCACCTTTTGCTTTATATTTTTTTCCTTGAACTGCTTATTATGTAAATTCTTCAGCAAGTATTGTAGAAGCCTGGTGACTGAAATGTACAGAAGTTCTGCTTTTATGGGGGTAATCACTGAACATGCATATTTGGAGTGCAGGGAACAGATTATTGAGGTAGCTCTTAAGTAATATAGATCCAAAGAGCTGCCAGGCATGCTAGTTTACCTTTATACTACTGTTTTCTTATGAGCAAGAGAACTCAGATTCTCCTCTTGTCAACATATTTCCTTTGGCACTAAATTGAATGACGGTTGAAGACAGAGTTAGAAATCCTTGAGCTCTTTGGCTGTGAAATGGAAGCTGAAAAAAATTTTTGAAATATTTTGTCATTTATATCTTTGAGGAGAAAAGAATTTGAATGCTGGACAGTTTCATAGTGATGCCTGATTTTTTGAATTCAACTTATTAATTGCCTGCTTGAGATAATTAAAGCATTTGTGCTCAAAATAATTGGTGTCATTGAAAATAAAGGATTTAACCTTGGCAGTAGATTCAATCTGTCTGCTCCAATTCATTCCTGTGAAGACAAGAGGAATCATGGTGTGTGCGTTTTTTTCTCTCTCTCTTAAGATTGTTAATAATTAGTTTAAACATTCAACAGATCAACTTGGTAATGGATGTGTATAGTCCCTCATTGTTCTTCATTATATGGCAGGACTAGAAGTGACGCTCTCTTTGAGGATAGGGGTAGTCGTGGTACTGCATTGCAAGAGAATGAAAATGAGAGATGATATATATAATCTGATCACATTTTTGTTAAACTTCAATACTGTAGATTTAAAATTTAGCTAAGCTAGGTGTTTTTAGAACTTGGTTGCGCACAACATGAGACGGAAAGAAAATAAAGAAAGGTGGACCAGTGATATGAACTTCAGTCTGGAGGGGCTTTTTAAGAATCAGCTGTTGGTTTCTGCATGTCACAGAATGGTTGAGGTTGGAAGGGAACTCCAGAAGTTATCTATTCCAGCTGGACAGATGTATCCGTTGTGATACAGAACAGCTGATACAGAACTAGATGCCACACAAAGATTTTACTGGAAGAATGTCCATGGTTCGTGGATGAAAGTCCAGAACCTGATGTTAAGCATTTACAGTTCCTGAGGGAATATTTAGCCCTCACAAAAATTAAAATATGAATTTTTCTAGTATTAAGCTATGGAAGAAGGGGAGGAAGGGAAATTTTCAGATCTCACAGCTATCCTGCCTGAGGATCCAGCTGGACGAAAATTTCTTTTTCCTTTTTCTTCTTTTCCCCTTTTTTTTTTTTTTGAAGGAACATTGAAGTCCATTCTCTCCAAGATGTGTGCAATATCTTATCTAGTAAAGGAGGACATGAAGTAAAGGGATAAAAAGCCTACCTTTGCACAAGGAAGGTATTAGAGCAATTATATAAGGTTTTGTGACATGACTGTTTATCCAAAAGCAGGAAAACATTGCTTCAGTTCCTTTTTTAATGCCTGAAGCTGATTCAAATATCTCTATAATTGATAGAGCTTTTGCATAAAGAGTTATCCAATGCCCAAAAATTGAAAAATAATGTTTTCTCCTCCTTCTGATATTCTTTCACCATGGAAAAAAATAAATCAGTTAAAATTCATTGGGCATTCATTAGAGGTTCATTAGAAAAAGATTTGGTGAAATCAATGTCTCTGAAATTCCTGATATCTCATTTAGGAGCTCTGATTTCCATACACTTTCTTTTGGATTACTTATGCCTTTTGTATGGAATAGGAATTCAAAATAGCTGATGATCTCTTCGATCTTCTCTTTGCTACAACCATATGCTTCCATTTGGCTTTTGCAAAATTCACATTACTTGGGACTTGAATATAAGCTGAAAATAGCCAGCAGTCCAGACAATTTTTCCTTCATAAAAATAAGGACATAACATAACATAACATAAAAACTCCAAGTTCCCTCTAGATGAATCTGGGGCTTTCCGAGGGCTGTGTTGTAGAGCGCGGCATTTGGTGGCGCCATCTTTGAAGCTCTGCTTTGTCACTTGTTTTCCCCCCCTCTCCAGGGAGGTCACATCCTCCTCTAGTCCTGTACCTTCAATGACTTGACAGGTACATTAGGACCTGGGTCTCTGATGAAGATTCTCAGTGAGAAGAAAAATGCTTTCTTGTTCTTTGTGCAGTAAATCAAAGACTCTGATGTGGTTCTGAGTAAGTCTCTCAGCACTGGCGAGGCCACACCTCAAATCCTGAGCTGGGTTTTGGGCCCCTCACTGCAACAAAGACATTGAGGCACTGGAGCATGTCTAGAGAACGGCGACAAAGCTGGGGAAGGGTCTGGACCATAACTCTTACGAAGAGCAGCTGAGGGAGCTGGGGGTGTTTCGAATGGAGAAAAGGAGGCTCAGGGGGGTCCTTACTGCTCTCTAAAACTGCCTGAAAGGAGAGTGTAGTAGGTGGGGGTTGGTCTCTTCTCCCAGGCAACCAGTCACGGGAGGAGAGGAAATGGCCTCAAGCTCAAATGCACCAGGAGAGGTTTATACTGGGTACTAGGAAAAAATTTCTTCTCTGACAATGTTGTCAAACATTGGAACAGGCTGCCCATGGAAGTGGTGTTATCACCATCCCTAGAAGCACTCAAAACATGTGTGAGTGCGGCACTTGGGGACATAGTTTAGTGCTGAATACGACAGTGCTGGGTAAGGGGGGAACTTGATCTTAGTGGTATTTTCCAGTCTTAATGATTCTATAAGATTTGTGCTAACACGGCATATATGTAAGAAAACCTCCTTCAATGAAGAGCATATTCCCATCTTTTTACAGTGAAATACATTTCCCATATCCTTTTACTCTATAATGAATAATCATGCAGTTGCACTAGCAGTCTTTAGGGAATACTGCATTGTCATCGTTCATTTTGTAAGTACTGATTAGCCTTGTTCCTAAACCATAGCAGACCATAATTAGTCCAACCTGTGGGACTCCTATTTGCAAATAGACCTAGAAGATCCCTGATGGACACATATGTATTCTCCCTTTGCTTCCTGACAAGTAGGAAGGGCTTTTATCGCCTTAGTTGGGACAGCTTTTATTTTGATCCCTCAAGCTTCCTGATACCATAACAGCTCAGCTGAGATGCTCCAGCTATTGTGTCCATTCGTCTCAACCATTATTCTTAACAGAGTCATTGTAGCTGAATGATAGCAAGCAATTTTCAGTGCCAATTTCCAAATATTAGAGTCAAAATAAAGGTTGCATAGGCAAGACTGAAAGAAATAAAATAAAAAAGGAGGAAAAGAAACAAAATAAAAATTAAAAGTAAGGAGAGGAGTGAGAAAGGAAGGGACCTGGAAAGGCAAAGGCAAAGGCAAAAAGAAAGGGAGAGAGGAAAGAAAGGACATTTCTAAGAAGTAGAACACCTTAGTGTGTACATAAATATTTGCATGATTTCACACTATTACTTGGAAATCTTAGCCATGAGTGTTCATTAAGTTCATATAAACTGTGTGTCTATCTCCATATGAAGACAGAAGCATGTTGTTGTGTAGAACCCAGGACAATATCCCATTTTCTAGAAAATCTACTGTAAGTGGAAACATACACAGGAAAGAGAATAAATGGGTTTAAATTACATTGGGGGTTAGAAGGGAAAAGGTCATGAACTCAATTTAGTCTTACAAATGCAAAAAAACCCAACTTTTTTAGAGCTTCATTTATCCTCTGAATTCATGAGATCAGCCCAGACTCATTAGACTGAAGCAGTAGAACAGGAGTTAGGTGATATGTCACTATTCTTTCAACAAGACGATGGTACAAGCCAAGTAAAGCAGATAGAAGTACATTATTTAAAGTGAAGGAATTATCCTCTTTGCCTATTGCTTAGCATAATATAGATTTTAAAAAATCTTTTAAAACTTGTACGTCTGTAAAGCCAGTTCGCACTAATCTCCATCAATGTCAGCTCCCATTCAAAAAAATTATGCAGTTCATGTTCAAACTCACATATATACAAATTCACATACATACATAAGTATATGCACATAACACATTTATACATATACATATCTATGCATACCTAAAATTGTACAGTGACCTATCCCACCCCCCCGCATCATTGAGAAATATTTAGTAGTATAATATTTGTATTATTGTTAACAATTCTTTTCTTCAGGACACATTTTAAAGATACATTTCTTCATCTTCGCTGAAGGCTTCCAATTTTCCTTTCAAAGGCATCTTTAAGGGACTAAGATGGTAGAATAATAGGAAAAGAAAATGTGTCCTTCTCCTTTTTCTGAAGTTAATTCATACCCATGGGATGTGCCAGATTTTAATGCTACAAAACTAAGTCCCCTTATGGTCTATATGCATTACATTTGAAATCTTAGCACCGAGTGTGCAAAGTGCTCTGCCTGAGAAGCTTAATTGTGCCCAAGAATGACTAGCCTTAGGGACAAGTGAATACTTGAGCCTCGGCCAGCTTCTTGGCAACTGGGATTTGGATGTCATGAAGAGAAATGGTATCTCTTCATGCGAAAGACCTGTTATTTTCAAATCAGAAGAAATGGCTGGCTTGCCTACGTTTCCACACAAAACTGAAATTCTTAGGCATTCCTTGCCACCTTGATCTCGTTTGAGCATTTGAGATCCTCTAATAATTATTTGATTTGTTTGATAATGTGGTTAATGTTAACAATGCCCTCCAGATTATTATAGATTTGTGGAAATACCAGGCCATTGGTAGCCTGTGGCAGCATCATGGTAGCCGGTTTAGAGACAGTATCTCTAAAAAGGACATCCTGGATAGAAGTTTGTGCTAACATAGCAAAAGCAAAAGGGCTTTCACCATCTTAATATTTCATTAAGTCCTAGCTAATGAGCAATGTTAAACACACAGAACTGAACTCTGCACATGGTACTTTTGCTTACCCCAAAGAGTACCACCCTGATTTAGGCCAAGGACAGGGTTAATTTTTTGCAATAGATGGGAGGGGCTGTGCCCAAGATCCAGATATTGTTTGATATCAGCTCAAGCCATTGCCAGGAGTGGGGAAAGGGACTCTTTGGCTCCCAAGAAGAATGTGGTTTCTGGTCCAGAAAAAAATGTGGCTGCTGTCATGTTGTGGCAGATTGGGCTTGGTGAGCATTTCGCATGTAAATCACCCTCTCTTTTGTACATTTTTGTTATTAATATCATTGCTGTTATGTGTGTTTCCTTATCTTATTGCTGTTTCCAATAAATTGTTCTTATCTCAACCCGTGATCTTTGCCTTTTGTGCCTCCAATTCTTGTCTCTGGCCACCCGAGAGGGGACAAAGAGCAGGGAGGGCGCATAACAGTGGGGAAGGAGAGCAAGCAAGCAGCAGTGTGGCTTGGGGAGTCTCAGGGGGAGAGCTAAACTGGGGAGGACCATTCCTAAACCACAACATAACCCTTCTCAGCCAAAGTAGATCACATGAAAAGAAGTCTTACAGCCGGCCGAGCCTGAATTCAAACTGACGATGACAGGAATGACAGTCATAAAAATTGAAATAAAGACAAGATCTTTTGAATTTTTTACTTTTGCAGCTTAAATTGAATTAAAATTACAACATGGATATAAAAGAATGCATTCCAGTTTCAGATCATTGTCCCAAACTGTAATAATACTCTGCTTTCAATCTGTAAACATCACCCTATTTTACTTAGAGTTGCTAGAGGGAAAAATAACAACAGTTTCTCAGACTTTAACAAGTTTTTGTCATTTAACATCTAGTTAGAGTCAAAATATTAGTGTCAGAAGATAGTACTTATGAACACCTACGGTGTTTTCATCCATGTCTATAGACTATCATAGTATTTGGTGTGAGAGAACCAAGCAAATATACTCAGGTGTATGAAAGTATGTGTGTACATATATCTGATTTTGCACTGCCCCGAAAATACCCAGCACAAGTCCTCATCAGCCAAAACAGACATATAGGAGAAGACTGAGTGAAAATTCAATGTTACAGGAAAGACCACTGATGTCTCTTATGGTAAAAGCTCCATCTCACTAGAGCACCGTATTCCAGCACGATCAATATTAAGAAAAGTTTATTTAAATGAATATTTTCAGAGTAAAAGTAAATATGTCTTTTTTCTAAAATTGCCAAATTGTTTCTAGACAGCTGTATAGAAGGATATGCTAATAATCTACATACAGCTGGTTCAGACTGGTACAATGTTGAGAAGTTTTAGTCATTGGAGACATACTATCAGAGCAAATTGCTTGCCTTTGCCTTTTTGTTTTTGCATATGCATATTTCTTTCTTCTCTTTTCTTTTTTTTTTGTTTTGTTTGTTAGTTTTGTTTTGGTTTGGTTTGTTTGTGTTTTTGTTGTTTTTTTTTCTTGTTAAGTCAGGAACAAAATATTTTAACTGTAGGAGCAGAAAGCAGGATTACAAAGGTAGCCAGAACAATCCACAAGTAAAGAAAATGGAGTGAGGAAGAGCTCAGCAGCTTCACTGTAAAAACTAACTGGAGCGTTGTTCCTAAATAAAAGGAGGCATAGCTGAATCTTTGGTCCAGAGAGGAAAGAATGACTACCATCCTCCTTCCTTATTCTGATTCAGCTCTTCTGGCTATTCTCAGGATGGTATGGCATTCTGTTCCTTCTGTCCTTTCCCTTCCCATCACAGGGATTTATGTGTGTTTTTACTGTCTCCACAGTGCTCTGTCGCCATGAAGAGCAGACTAGCAATTAATCCATATTAGAAGTCAGCAGAAAGCTATAGATCGAGTTTGGTACAAAGGACTCTTTAAAGAATGCTGAAACTCCTATCATTGCCCGAAACCTAGGACAGAGCACTGTTCTCAGAAGTGTTAGAGGTAAGTAGCTCCACAGACAGGGCTAAAATGCACAGTTGTGATTTGGGGCTTTAGAAATTTAAATCTACCGGTTTCATATGTATATTACAGGTTATGCATGTGACTGTGTATACATGCCAGTTACATGTGCGGAGAAACTCTTCTCCCAGGTTCCAGAAACAATTTTTTTTCAGATGGCATCATGCACTAATCTGATAACCACACTGTTTAAATGGGACATCCAAAATTCCTGTTCTTGGTATCTGTCTGGAAAGCAGTTTACTTTGCGATATGGCTATGTCTGCAAAAGAACTGACTGTATTATCACACCCATTGCCATTTTTTGCACACACTTCCTTGTGATAGATAGGCATCCTTGCCAGGCTAAGCAGGCATGTGACAAATCCTAAAGAGACATGCCATTATTTTCTTCTGTCATTGCACTAACCTAGGGTTTAACTGGTGCAGAAAGGGTTCTGCCAACCTGCAACCATAATCTGAATTTTATCTATTAATTACTGTATTTATATCTTTCTTCAATTATGAATTTTTATGTGCATAATCTGCAGAAAATCAAACCAAACAAATCCCAGGAATACCTAACAAAGATCTTAAAAAGCCTTGTTTGACAAAAGTATTAATTATACACTTAAGCACACAACACAAAGAGGAATTTAGTTCAGGAAACTCTCTGTCCATATCTGCTCTGTTTCTGTGTGTTTTATTTCCTGTGGAGGTTATGAGAAGATGTATTTTCAGAGGACAGTACTTTAAAATGTGGCAGCAGTGCATATATTTTTGTGTGTCATATAAAAAGGAATTATACATTTATTCTTTCTGACACCTCTTGCAAAAACCTGAGACCTGTCTTTTCACTCCTCTAAAGTGGTGCTTGCATTTCTGTGCTTCCAAATACATTGATGGTGCAAACCAAAGAATTTGCAGCTCAAATGATCTAATTTATAGTTGCTATCAAGATCTTGCAGATTTTCTTGTGACCACTGAAATGGAGGCATAAAGGAAGATCATTCTTTCAAAAATTCATTCCTCATATATGCTGTCAAGAAACACCAGGTGGAGAGGAAAAAATAAGGACTACAAAATAAAATACAAGGAAAGGTCCAGTATAGATCTGTAAAACATATCAACATATTATGAATGTTTTTGTGAGGTGCTTTTTATCTTACTCCTTTGCACTTCTGCTTTTCCTTTCTATGAAAAGAAATCTCAGGTCCCATCACTCCGAAAACTAACGCTTTATCAAGGTCTCTGGTAAAGTTCTATACAAGCTTTTGTGGACTTTCAGCCTCAAAATATTGTGGCAAATGACAGTAGTCAATTAAAATACAGCTTGAAATAAGAATTTGTATCTCTTTTGTAATATATTGCTTAATAATCAGTTTTGGGGTGCTGGCACACTGCATGTTTGAGAAGACTTTAAACTTAGATTTTTTTTTAAATAAAAAAGTAGGACTTGATCTAAATAAGTAAAAAAAATGTTATTGCTCACAATATATATGTATTTATGTATTACAGATATTGCTGAAACATCTAGAAACTCCTTTCAGCACATAGTACTTGCATGAGTGATGGGGTGTTTTGTCCTTTCTGCTGCTTATTTTTTCTTCTTTTTCCTTGGCTTTGATTCTGAGGACAGTGTGCTCTTTTCATCTTGCTAGAGATATGGCTTTGCATAAATCTCTTAGGAGATCTCACTCTACCCAAGCAATTTTATGGTAAAAAAAGGAATGATTCCTTATGTCTGTATAATTTCAGTTGTGTAAATCAGTGCACTGACCTTAAAGCCATCCTGACTTTACTGTGGATCCACCTTGTTCACAAAGTTTGGCTTGTGAATTATAGTAGCCGTAATATCCTTTGCCTCCATGTTATGCACCAGTAGATTGCATTTTTTCAATAAGTGTTTGAAAAACATAAAGGTTTTATTTTTCTTGTACAGAAACAGTTTCTGAGAGGGGAAAAACAAATAAATACAAAGGATAGAGAAAAAAGAAAAAAAAAGAAGTGAGGAAGAGAGAAAACTGAGACTTGATATTAAATATTTCCTTGGTGACCTGAATGAAGAAAACAGTATCCGGTTTGTAAGTATCAAGCAGTTTTTCCATTAAGCCGAGAAGAAGCCAGCTAAAGTATAAAATATGGCTATAAAGCTTCACATAAACTACAGAAATGACAAAATAAAATATCTGTATATGCTAATTATATGGTGTAGACCTAGTTTTGCATTTCCATAAATCTTTCTCTTGAATTGTTATATTGGCTAGTAATTAAGAGACTTATGACAAATTACTTGATTTATATTCTCAGCCAGGTCTGGACCTTACTATGTACTGATTTCAGCAGGGAAGCTTTAAGAGACACACAGGAGTATGCCATACTTTACTGAATGAACCTGCAAAGTATTTTTGTGCTGTCAGATGCTTCTGGAGCGTCCATGGATTTTATGAGGATATATGAACCTTTCAGTTGTGGAAGAATTTAATTTAAACACAGGCTTACAATCTTGGAAAGAGAGCAAGACTGTGTCATCACATACCTAGATATAGCTAGAATACGTTAAGAGTATTTTTGGTTTTTTTTAAATCTCAAATCCAATCACGTATGGCATATACAAAATTCAAATTTCATTAGATCTCCATGAAGAAATCACTTCCTATGAATCCAGTTCCTGAATATAATTTCTTTTAACCAATTATACAACATCAAAGAAATGCATGGAATTTTTTGTAGATGGTCTGGTTTGCATAAACTTTGTTTGTTCATTGCAGAGATTATCCAGGATCACCATTCCAAAGATGATACAAACAGGTTGAAAACTTGATTTACAAACTGTTAACAAAATATTCTTTCCAAACAAAGAGAGGAAGAACGTTTTTTATCTCATCAGTTACTGGTTTGGCATTTTTTGATGCTTCCATGTCTGTTTTATTTTTTTTTTTAAAGTGAGCTAATTCATTTTGGCTACACCAATTCAGTGTATATTATGTAATCTCTATGCCTATGAGGTCTTACAAATTGTTGAGAGGTTAGCAGCACAGGTCAAAATACTTCTCTTTTACGTCATCTAAGGTAATCTATTTCTAGATCTTATACAAAATTAAGCATTACAGCTAGTCTAAGATGTTTAAAAGTGTGAGGTATAAAAAGAAATGAAAATCCTTAGATAACTGATAATTTTACTCCATGCCCAGGTTCTTTGCCATGAAAAGTAAATAATGAATTCTTTATTCTGAGCTATATAATATATTTTTGTAAGGAAACCAGAGCTTAGACCTTAATAGTTACTGGAGGATTTGAAGGGCATTTAAGTATGACATGTAGTGTTACCTGCTACAAAGGGAAGAATATTATCCAAACAGTATGAATGTAAGTGGTGTGCTCACAGATAAGGAGGGTAGTTTTAATTATATTTTAAGAGTCACACAAATATGTGTCAGATATTATAATTATTGCCACAGGTTGGAAGGTTGCAAGAGAGCAAAACGTTTAGGGATTAGTAATATCTTGTGGCCACAGGTGTCCAAAAGCATTTCTTCTCTTCATTAAAAAAGACAAAAACAAAAGCAAAACAACATCAACAAAAAAACCCAACCAAACAAACAAAAAAACAAAAAAACAAACAAAAAAAACCCCCAAAACCCAACGGAATGGAAAAAACAACAGAGAGAGAGAGAGAGAGGTGGGACACGTTAAAAATCAGCAAGTCACACTTCAGCATAGAGCTTCAAGCAAGGAACTGAGGGTGAACCCTAGAAAAACTCCCATCCCACTACTGTAAATACTGCTTCACAGCAGTGAAACCTTAATTAGTATTTTTCTTCCATTTAACTGCTCCAGTGGGTAAGAGATGCCTTGTACCAATTTTTATCTTTTCACTCTCCATCTCCCTCCCCTACCCCTTTTTTTTTTAAATTTCTCTGCCTAAGATTTCCAGGGGGAATGGTGTCTATAAATTAAACTAACTGGCCACAGTGTTATATGATTATTGTCTAAGTGGAACAGATTTATCATCTTCTGTTTTTCATTTCCTGTTCCAAGATTTCTGTTAAATACGTATTACTCATGAACGACAAAAGGATTAACAACAAGAGAGGCTATTTCCCAGGGGGAGTAGGTACATTTGGAGTGTGTTTATTATCGAGCTAATGCTCTTCACCAATAAGCAATTGCACATTCTATTAGATTTTGTGCTCTGCTTTCTGAAAACTGTATATATTAGCAGGTGGGGTTATATGTGTTAATCCGCTGAGACCAATGAAAGCTACTGCCTCTCTTAACACTTCAGAACATTGTAATTCTTCACCCTAGTCTCTCATCACCTCTCCTATCCTGGTCTCACGCTGCCGTGTTGGCTTGGAGGAGAATGCCAAGTAGGAGCGTCCAGAAGTACAGTTCCCTGTGTTGTAAATGTAAATTAGAGATCCATGGAGAATTTTAGCTCTCATAAAATCTCACTTTAAGGCATCCTGGGTTGAATTAATTGTTATTAGTGCATTGCAGTCTGCTTTAATTAACATGGTCCATTAGCATATAATAAAAATTCAGAAATGTAATTGAAAATTGTCAAAAGAATCTGACTGATAATAAAAGATCTATGCCCAGGTGATAGTTTATGTTTTAAACACATAAGAACAACATTAAATATCACCTACATCACATATGCTTTTATTTGGAAGAAACCCCAGGTGAGCACTGCACACAGTTACCACTAAACTTCCTTCTCTTCCTGGCTCCCTTCCTCTGGGTTGTAGAAGCTGCTCTGTGATTTTTGAACAGAACGTGAGAACCCTCCTCATGATAGTCATTGACTATCTGATATTATTCATTTTTTCTTTTAATTTGCCTCATTCTGAAATACAAATAGCATAGTTTGACAGTGACTGCAACAACACGGGAGCACTCTGTGTGTAAACATTGTGTTTGGCAATTTGTGGTGTCCTCTGACTACAGCCTCTTGTAAATGAAAATTATGTGCCTCTTTTTCACCTGTCACAAAGCCATATCTCAGGAAATATATAGCCTAGACTAAGGGGGAGGCCAGGAATTTCTGCATTCTTCTTGTCTCTTCTATTTGCTGAATTCTGTGTTTCAGTTGTCACTTGCATAAAATGGAGAACTGAAATTTAAGGTACGTCACAGTTGCTGTTGCTGCTGTGGGGACATCCCTGCCCTAAATTTAAACTGACTTTGGCAAAACAGATGCTCAAGCACTTGCCTTGATTTCAGTCTGAAGTCTGCTGTTGTGTTGTATGCTACAGCAGTTAAACCATATATAATATCGCAGATAAAATCTTACATTCAGATTCCTTCAGCAGCTGCAGTCACATCAGGTGTTACCACTTACCAACATTGGACACTGAACTAAGACAATAAATTTCAAACCTTTTCTGAGGTTTCTCAGGCTCTCTGGACTATCAGCTGAGATGAACATACATATTCAGAAGTAATTAAAGAAAAAATTACTTCCAAATCCGACAGCAGTTAAACTCTTAGATACACTGAGTTTTAGTCCTTATGCTGAATAAAACAGAGCCAGAAGGTGACCATTGGCTCTGAGACAAGTTAGCACCAGCTGTTTTGTAACGTGTCTTTTTAATGCTGGTCCACCTGAGCTAGTTGGAGCAGCCCAAAACAGATTGAGTGTTGGGTGCTAGCTCAGCTCACAGTGAAACATTTTGGGTCCAGCACTCAGCCGGGTTCACTTTTCTTTAACAGCACTTTCTTCATCAAATTATTAATGCATCCAGGTCTAACCACCCCAAAGTTGTCAGGTTGGACAAGATTCTCTTCACACTCAATGAGAGAAAAACGTGTCTGAAAGGCAATTCAGCCCAGCTAAGGACTTAAGACAGTGTCATGAGTCTAAAGTTAGGTAAAATGAATCCACTTCCTTTTGCACTCAATTGTGTCCAGAGGAGCCAAAAAAGCCTCTGTCTTTCAATAATGTGGCAGGATTTAGGCACCTAAATTTTTCTGTATTGACCTAAACTTTGTGCAATGTGACTATGTATCCTCCTTTTCCTTTAATGGGGGTTTTAGCCAAATGTTTGAAAAAATATTAGTTATCAAGTAAAAGAATTCTTTCAGCTGTCTTATTGAAATCTGTGTTTTCAAAAGCCTTTTGCCAAACAGTTTGCCACAATTTGTCACTTTCATTTAATCACTACTTTGAACACTAGGCTTGAAAGACTTCCATCTGAACATCCCCAAGATTTTTACAAGGTTGGATCAAAGTTTATTAATAGGCATTATAGAATTGTAGGGAGTAATATGATATTGAGAAGGGAGGATAGGTGTAACACCAATGAACGTTCATACAGATCAGTGGATGGGGAAGTTTTGCTTGCTGGTTTGTCTGGTTTTTAAATTTACTGGAAAAAACAAGCTATTCTTCTGCTGTGGAATCAAGTTCCCAGAAAATAAGGACCAAATTAGTCTTATAAGTAATGGATTACAATGTCCCCGCTTACTATAATCTTATCTCTTTAACCACTTACACAGTAATTGTTCGACAAAAGACTGACACTCTTTTCCATTTCCTGGTTGTGATCCTGCAGGATTGCAGCCATTAAAGAATCATCAAGCAGAAGAAGTGTAAAGTCTTTGTTGCCCATTTTTCAAGAACCTTTATTAAGGTTTCTCTTTTTTCATTTGCTTGCAGCACACAATTTCTCCAGTAACGATGTGCTGGTACTTGATTCTCTTTCTGCTTAACAACGGGCTCGATTAATTTTTTTTAAATGCTTTTTGGATTTAATTTTCTTCTCCTGGATTAGCAAATCAGACTGAGCAGAGCTAGAGAACAACTGTATATTCTTTTTCTACAATATTCTTGTATTTAAATTCATGATTTTAGAGGTTTCATCTTTACAGGATGTGAAGTTCTGCAGAAGAAAAACATTCTTAGTATTTTGAATTGAGTCAATTGAGATAATTTTGAATATGTTAAAAAAAAAATTCAAGTAAAAATTTTGATCTCAAGCTGAAAAATTCTCTTTCGCTTTCCAGATACTCTGAGCTGTATCAAAATGAAAATATTATTGTCCATGTCCCATGAAACACATTCTTAACATGTCCATTTTTATAATGAAACATATCCTTAACTGCACCTAATTAAAGCTGGCTTCATCTGCTTGTATAGATTTTGAACATTTTTAATGGCTTTCTTAATAAACAATCAAACGTGCATACATTATGTTTGCAGTGTGCCTCCCTTGATTTTAAATCACCCAGAGAAGAAAAGATCTGCATATTAGGTCCTGTTCATCCAGGGAGAGTCGAAAGTCTTTATATATGTGTATATATATTTATATCTCAGAAGAGTGTTAATGTGTGTAACTCTCACATTAAGAGAGTTGGTTAAGAAAGGGTCTTGAACCCTTTGGTTCGTGTACCCTTCCAGCTGAATCTGTACTGATATATAAGTCCTGGAATCAGAAGAAGAGCAGGGAAGTAGAAGTTATACCTGTACAGGGCAGAGATAATGTCCTGGAACGCAGGAGCATTTCACAGTAGATTATTGAGAGAGAGAGAGGGGGGAGAGAAAGAGAGAAAGAGAGAGAGAGAGAGAAGAACGAAGGAAGGAAGGAAGGGAGGGAGGGAGGGAGAGAGAGAAGAAAGAAGGAAGGAAGGAAGGAAGGAAGGAAGGAGGGAGGCTTGGTAGCAATATCAAGAGCTCTGGAGCTTTCCTCTTTCCCCTTACTCTAGCTCCCAAGTGAGTATTAAGCCCCTTCTTGTCTACTCAGAGTTATGTCCTGCAATGTTTGCTTCTCTGGTGTTAATGTCTATTTTTGATTGGAGAAATGGCGTATGGAGTCCTCAGTGTCTGAAGCAAGTCTGAACCCAAATGGCTCTGTGAGTCAAAGCCCTTACTAATGGCAGGCTGTTACTCAGTGTGAGCTTTAGCTGAGCCTAGATCAGCAGCAGGTTAGAAACCATGGTGCTCTCGGCTGGGACAGTCATAGAGATGAAACCTTGCCACCCCACTAACCACCACTTTCTCAACACTAAAAAAAGCAGCAACTCAAGATGGAGTCCACCTAAGAGTTCATGCGAAAACTCAGTATGGATAGATACAGGCTTCCCTACAAAAAGGGGATATTCACAATTCTGGAACTGATCTCAAGGATTGATCATACACTTCAGCTGAATGAATGGAAGAAGAAACTGCTGATTGGTGAAGGATTAGTGCAACTGTCATACAGAAGCTACCTGACCATAAATGGCACATGATGGGAAGTGTGGGTGGCTAACTCTGTACATTATTGTCAGGCATTCTTCCCCAGGAACAGGACTTGTATTTTCTCCTTGTAAAACTTTACAAAGTTCCTATTTGCTGTTTCTCCAGCCTATTGAGGTGTCTTTGAAAGACCATTCTGAAAGACAGAAAAACTGCTGCTGTATCAACCCCTCTTCCAAATTTCTGTTGCCTGTAAACTTGCTAAATTCAGTCTCATCTTTCACTGTATCACATAATCTGTGAAGTCTCTGTGTTTTCCTCAGAGTTGAACAAAAAGTACTTTTGTTAAGCAGAAATAAATCACTGTTTGAATGGCCTCTTATGGAGTCAAGCTGTAAACAGTATGCACAATCCAGTTTGAAAGAGCAAAAATCTCTCTGGAGCTTTTGATAAAACTTAGTAAATATGGGGATGTGCAAATTGAACTGCAGTGCTTCCACAGACTTTGTTAAAGCCCTTGATGGAGTGAATTTTCATGCTCTGGACCCTAATACTGCAATTAGACTTGGCTGTACAGACAGGAGTGACATTCACCTTCATTTTGCTTGAGGGGACAATGGAGAATTGCACAGTTCATTGTCATTTTTTATTAAAACAGATAAGAATGGACTCTAGGTTGTGACCCCTGTATTCAGCGAGACCTCCAAAAATCACTCTGCTGCAGAGATAACAATCAAGAGCACCCTCGAGGCTGTGTATGCTCTATATCAAGAGAACCAAAGAACCCAGTGAAAATGCTACATGAATATTTTCCCTGGCTTCGTCCAAATGTTATTGCTCTATGTACCTGTCTTGTAAGATCAGGTCTGAAAGTTTTGCAAGTAAAGTGGAATCTGAACATCTTGTTTTACTGCTGGTAACAATAATAAATAATAGAAACATAATAGTACTAGGCTGTGAAATTTCCTTCAGAAAAGTAGTGAGTGTATAGATTTATCAAAGAACAGGTATTGCAAAACACTGAAAATATTCATTACTAGGTAACAATAATCCCATAATTTGTCACATCTTTTCCATAGTAATGAAAGACAAATTGTTCCATTTACTTATCTTTAAGTAAATGTCTACAGCCTCTACTTTAAGATATTAACTACATTTTAATCTGAGCAGTCCAATCCAAGCAGAGTCAATGTTTAGGAGGTTGTCTTAGTAATAGACATGACCAGTTAGTGTCCATGAGGTCAAGCAACACTATGTGGCATTTTTGGGTGCAGCAGTTAGACAGTGAAGAACCTAAGTACGCCTCAGGCTTAAGGTCTTCATAGACTGCCCTGCAAAAATCTCGAACTCTAGGAAAAAAATTTGGAAGCAGTGAATAACGAAAATTACTTTCTTGTTCCTGCAGATGATTAAGAAAATCGAGCGATTCTCCTTCCATTAGGGAATTAGATTTCCCTGATTAAAACAAACAAACAAAAATCTATGGATTTTGTTTTTGTTGTTTTGTTGTGGAGGGTTTTTTGGTTTTAATAGCTGTTTCTCAGCTGTCCTTCCAATTACTTTCCCAAATACTGACTTTGAGATATCTTCCATATATCCTCTATACTTTGGTTTGCACATGGGAAAGGAATGCTCTATAAAATGCTTAGTATCTCCTCTGCAGTAAAAAGAAGTTAACCAGCTGCATCAGAGACTCCTCTTGTCTTCCATCTTACTCTGTCACCCTCCTTTCCTCACCTCTCAAACCATTATATCCTCTCTGGTCTCCTTCTCTCTGCATATACTTGTTCTTCTTCCAGCTGCTCCATCCCCCCCAGCTCCAGTACGGAGTTCCAGTGTGGCAGGGAGCTCCCTCAGCCCCTCTGGTTTAGCAGTGAGACAGAACTCCCTGGGGTGCTGACTCAGTACAGCAGAGCAGGGACTGCTTTGCACAAGCATTTAAACAACAGTGCTGATGGCAGCTGAAAAAAAATCTGCATGAAAATCACACAATCCATGAAATTTATTACACCTGCAGTTTGCTAGTTGAGTACCTAATTTGCATGCTGCATTTTGCCTTCAAGTGACACAATATTTAAACACGTCTACTTCTACATGTAAAATTCCATTCTGATCTAGTTGAGATAATTTTCCACTACCTATAGTAAATGCTTATATGTCACACATTAGTATTTCTGAACTTTACTTGTTCTTTTAAATAATTTAGTTGTGGAAATATCTTACAACTTCCCAAACCTGTTGTTTTTAAGAACATTTGCATTAGAAAATTCTTCAGAACCCTTACTCACTAAATCTTTCGTCTTTGTTGCTTTGATTTACAGCTTCTAAATAATTTTCAGAATACAATTTGTAATGAAGTGTGTTCTTACTCACGTATGCAAATTCTAATGAATACTTGTCATGATTCTACTATTTTTAATAACATTACTGCTGCTATGCTGAGAATTCTTGAAGATAAGAACAATTTTTAATAGGTCAGTGTTCTTTTTATAATTACCTGACTCATTTATTTTTTTTTGCCTTTGCGTAAATATTATTTGTTTGCTTTATTTGATGGTGTTAGCAACAGAGAAAATTAAACATCTCTGCAGGCTTGGTGCAGA
Source organism: Oriolus oriolus (assembly GCA_013400235.1). Classification (NCBI taxonomy): domain Eukaryota; kingdom Metazoa; phylum Chordata; class Aves; order Passeriformes; family Corvidae; genus Oriolus; species Oriolus oriolus. The sequence goes on from VXBT01006407.1 coordinate 37,595, forward strand.
AAATAGTTGTAAATATTAACCTCTACTACAATTTTAAGCTCTACTGTGGATATTTTATAAGACATGTGAATATTTGTTTCTCTTCAATGAGCAGAGACATTTTATAAAAGAGTAAAGAAAATAGTTAAGCTTCTTACTCTTTCTATAACTATAAATGCCAGTAGCAAAAACACTATGCTAGAAACAGCAAAATCTTTCAAATATTGATTGCATTGTTTGCACACAGTCACATTCTTATTTGGGTCTGAATCCAAGGCTTCTGTTAATTTATGAAAAAAAATCTCAGTCATCTTTAACTCAGTCACAAATCAAAACTGAAACACATCTAATCAAAATCATATAAAATGATCCAGAATTAAGATCATTAAGTCATTTAGTCTATCTTCCTTCATTATAGGTGGGATTAGCTATACCTAAAATTTTTGTCCGATCTGCTCTTGGAAAATATTCCTAGGGCTTCCTAGGTGTTGGGTTCCACTATTTAACTATCCTAGCATTTAGAAAACTTTTCCTTAAGTCTAACCTGTATCTCCCTAGCTACAATTTAAACCCTTTTTTTTTTGGCTTTTCTCATATTTGAGGACTGTTATCAGGTCTGCCATTGTATTCTTTCAGCAGAAACAAACAAGCTCAGTCTTTCACTACAGAAAATGTGATTTTAGCTGTCTTATTATTCATTCTGGCCCTCGTCCCCTCCTCCCAGTTGCTTTCTGACTGGTTCGTATCTTTCCTGAGTGCCCATGTGTGCCAGTACACACAAGTTCTCCATTTCGAACTTTGTATCATCGTTAAACTGAAGGATACTTAACTTACCTTTCCTGCCACACTCCTCTTCATACACCTTGGGATGCTGCCTGGGTTTCTCTGTATGAGCATGATTCTGCTCTGAAACACTAGGTATATTCTATTTCTCCCTGCCTCAAAACTGTGGAATCATGTGGGAGAAAATATACGATTTATTGACTGGAAAATGCTAACTAGAGGCCACTTTGCCTTTGATGTCAGAACTGATTGATACTGAGGAAACTGTTGACTACACTAACACTTTCTGTTTATTTTACTTAATTATCCTACAGTGCAGTCATAAACAGTTCTTAGTGGAGAGGAAGCCAAAATGTGGAATTTTTTTTCTTTCTTTTTTTTTTTTCCTCTTCTGTGCATGCAATATTCCTGACATGAAGTATATAGTCTCTTGAGGCAGCAGAAGCAGAGAAGACATCCCACTACTTCAATCCAGCCACTTCAAACAACTATGTCCTTTATTCTAGGCTGACAGAGTAGATTTGAACTCTTTCTGGCTAAAGGGGGTTGAGATGCTGGTCTTTCGCACTTTATACAAGTGGTACAATCTCTAAGCATTTCCCTGAAAGACTTGAAGTTCCCTGGCTATATAAAACTGCCTGGATGAAGCTGATCGATGCCGTTGCTATGTTAGGCAAGCTCTGAGTATGTCTAACAAATTAAGTGATGCCAGAAGGGCTTAGGTACAAAAGGGAATAATAAGGAACTTGGATACAAAAAGTGTCTTTCAAATATAGGTGAAAAAAGTTAGACATGGTGCTAGAAGAGCATTAAACATTCAATAACCAATCCCATAAAAAAACATGTATCTGCAACATGATTAGGTGGCTCTTTATTACATTTTAGATCACTTCTTCACTATGTCTTAGATTTATGTAAAATGCCCAACTCCATATTTGCACCTGGGCCTATATTAAAAATGCCATATAACTGTTTCAAGGAAACACATTGAATCTTAATGGGACTAGACCAAGCCTGGTAGTTTCTTTATAGGTAAGAAACCCCCAGGATTTCAAACTGCATGAAGAGGTATTTTTTTCTTAAGAGTTTTCTTTTGAACTATAAAGAAATATAGCATTTGCTACAAATGTCACAGGGGGCATGCCTCAATATGGTGGATTGAATTTTCCTATTTGAGACTAAGCTTTAAATTTTTTTTAACCTGAATACATGAATAAAAGTTTTTACTAGGATATTTCAACTCCAGAAAGATTCCTATCATTGCTATAGCTCAAAATATCTATAAACATGGTCAGATATTAATACCAGCCATGGTGAGTCCAAATTTTTTTTTTAGTAAGAAGAGCTTTGTTATCCAGAGCTGCATGAGTCATCATCAAACAAATACCAACAGCTGTATTTGTCTGCAATTAAGCTGCATTAGTATTACACAGGACTCAAAATAGTTGACTCAAGTAATAAGAGTCCATTCCTTCCATTTTTATTTCAGGTGACTAACTTCATCCTAACGAATATAATTGGATTAGTCAATGAAGAAGATGCTATTCACTAGAAAAAGGAGCAACAATCCTAAGTATTGGATTAATAAAGGGTAAACTCCTTGTACACAGAACTACTGTACTAAATAACAATTTCTGTTTTGTAAATGTGGACTGAAACAGTGGAATCAGAAATCAATTGAAATTATTCATAATTTTAAATTAGCCTGTATGATTTTATCTGCAATACTATGTGAATGTATTTCAAGCTGTGTATTTGACCTTGATTTTGATTTAACATACAAGGAGCAGTTGGAATCTGTGGCAGGGTCTTTTTTTTTTTTTTGGAATAGGAAATTATATCTTCACTGCAGTGAATATGGAGGGTCAAAGCCTTAGCTGATGAGAATTAGATGCAATCAATGAGCTTTTATCCATATTCATCAGCTGAAGATCCAGACTAGAAATTTAAATTCTTGTTTCCCAGATTGTATTCATGCAAGTCAATTTATTTTGGCAGTGTAATCAATACCTTTGTAAACAAAAGATATTTACAATAGCATAACCAACCATACTCTGGAGGTCATTACAGTGATTTCATATTTGCATTTGTCCATTATTATGGGGCAATATTAAAAGTTTTGCAAAGGTTTCATTCAGTCATTTTGAGCAAATTATCATAACGCCATAGAATGGTTTGGGTTGGAAGAGACATTAAAGATCGTCTAGTTCCAGCTCCCCTGCCATGAGCAGACCCATAAGTTCTACCACTGACCTGGAACCTGCTTTGGCAGTGTACTCCTGTGTTTATATGTATGTAAAAATGCGTGTGCGTAGAGTTAGAATATATTCGTTTGGGCATTAAGCCAATGGTATGGGATAAGAGGTGGAATGTCTTAGAATGACTTAATGATGCCATATCCTCTATCATCTGCTCTATGGCCAGACACAAATCCTGCACCTTTCTGCTTCTTTAAACTGGGTCCATGAGAAAGGGGGGNTTTTAACTAGCCTGCTAGCTGAGGCAAGAACTTTTCCCAGGACAGTGGCTTTTTCTTCTTCTCCTGGAACTGTTTCGGCTCTGCTCCTGTTATAAATGGGTGGGCTTTTGAAGGCTGGTTGCATGATGATGGGTGGTTAAAGTTATGCTAGGTTTGAGTCTCATAATTGGTTGAATCAAGCTGTAATGTTAATCTGGTTTTAAAGTGTACTGATGTACGGGTGTAACACCTCCATGTAACCACCAGATGGGAGTCAGACGGGGGTAACTAATGGGTAGAATTTTCCAGAAACTCTCTGCAGAAGCGATGGCATCATTCCGGATTTTAATTGGTGTATCAGTGAGCCAATGAAGTGGACGTATTCCCAAATGATTGGTCAGAAATGAACCCCTAGAATGAGCCAGTCACAGACATGTTCCAGGACCAGTCAATGCAAGGATCCAAAATGCACCAATCCTGTCACAGGACAAACTTATAAGATCTCTCCTGGTGCTTTGCAGGAGGTCCTCCTGCGGTGGTTGTCTGCTCACGGAGCGCCCCACGTCGCGTACACTGTTCTTTGGTCTGCTTTGTTGCGTGGATGTTTGGGCTTATCTCAGTGTTTGGTCTCAGTGTTTGCTGTTTTCTAAATAAACTAGTCTGCCTTACAAGAGGTGAGTAGCTCCCGTTTATTTCACTCCGGTCCAGAACACCAGCACCGGGAGGCTCTATACCACAGCCCGGAGGGGCCCACACCACTCCCCAGCTCTGGAGAGGGCAGAGCCACACCTACAGAAAGGACTCTGAATCTAACCAGGTTTTCTCCGCAGCGAGAGGTTTTATTATTTAACATTATTCATTCTTTTTGGTGCTTCCATGCACCCTGCTTGTTAAATAGCTTTTTTTTTTTCACTTTCCGCAGAGAAAAATTATTTCTGAACGTGGTGGGGGAGGGGCTGCTGAATCCTGCCTTCTGTCAGAGGATGTTTTCTCCAAATTTGTCTCAAACTGGGACATCCTGTAATATTTTCTTCTTCATTTTTCACAATTTGCTTATTCATTTTGGAAGTAACCCAAAATGATGGATGAAATGATCACGTACTTTTGTATTTTTGATCCTATCAAACCTAATCTTGCTGAAACTGGTAGCACTGACATTTTATTCGAGTTTAGTAATATAAGAAACTTTGTCAACACTGTAGAAATTCAACATCTCAATTTTAATTGTTTAATATAAACCTGGGTAGCTTTTATTTAGAGGTGATCGGCCATGTAACAGTGCAAGTGCCAATGCTGAACGTTTCATTCAGAACATTATATTCTATTATATTTATTTTTATCTTGCATTTTAAAGAATGATTTCTTCTCTTAAAGGTGATGGTCACAAAATTGTGGTACCATTCTACAAGAAGAACTGGTTGCCGAGGTGTCACGTCACTAGCTCGAACATTTGAGTTCTGAATTTCACTGAATGAGTCGTAGCATAATGCTGCCTATAGAAAGGCTATGAAATCTATTTTTCAGTTTCAGCTGTTGCAACAGGTAATGGTTTACCATTTAATAAAGATAGACTTCTGGAAAAAAAAGATCAGTCAAGATCCTTCTAGTCCATCCATGTAGTTTCAGAAATTATTCTGCAAACACACTCAACTATATTTACTCTGTTACTACATCTGTGCATTCGTGTGACACCTGTGGTCAGTCAGGACCTGTGGCTGAGACATCCTTCTGTATACTTCATAGGAAATGAAACAGCATATCATCAAGGCATCAGCTAGTGATAGCAAAACATTCAGTCATCCATTTAATAGCATGAAAATCTCGCTATGACTAGTGAATTTTAACATGGGGAATTAAGCAAAAATTTCCTCTGCAACCAGCTGTGATTATTTTGGTAGAGCTTCTCAAAACACTGGTAAAAATATTAATTATGAATGTATTTTTTAATTCTGTAAATGTAGCAGTGTATGGTATGTCAGTAAGAGAAACTGAACAAAATATGTTTGCTTACACTTTCTGTAAACTGGATGAAATTCAATATATTTCTCGTATGAAAGTCACCAGGAACATTCCACTGTGTATACTCTTAAGAGCATTATCAGTACTGTCAGCTAACATCTAATCTGACATTTGGCCTCAAAATGTTTGACACAGAAGTCAGCAGCAGATGCCTTATTTCTTTGACAATGTGAATACCTTCAGTATTGCTCATTGTTTATGGCAGTCATTGTTAACTGCTGATTGAAGTGTGATTTGTATCACAGACAGTGAGACAGATGATCCAAGAGAAAAGCTCTGCTGGAAAAGGGCCAGTACCTTCCAGTAGCCCAGATGTCTCTGCACTGTACACCTGAAATCAGAGTTAGGATATCCAAGACACTTAACCACATTGTATGAGTAGATATAAAACAGTATTTCCAGTCAAAGAAAGAAATTGAGAAACTGGAGTGATTCCAACGGAAGACCACTAAAGTATGGGAGTGTTTAAGGGGCTGAAGCATATGATGCATGTGAAACTGAGGGAGCTGTTTGTCCATCATTCAGAAGAGTGTGTGGTGATCTAATTGCTGTCTCCAAGATTCTAATGGTAGAATGTCTTGATGTTGCACTGTGACATTTCAGCACAGCAGCTGTACTCTTCACAGAAGTGCCTAACAAAAGAAAAAGGCACAATAGACAAAACTTGCTTTTAAAATTTCCCTGAATGTAAAGAAAAAGCTTTTCACAATGAGGACAGAGACTTGAACTGGCTGCCCAGAGAGTCTAAGGAATCTCCACTCTTGCACACATTCAAAACTCAGCTGCACACAGCCCTGGGGAAGCTGACATTATATTAACCCTGCTTTGAGGAGAAAGTTTGCACCAGAAAACCACAAATGTCCATTCCAACCTAAATTATTCTGCAGTTACCCATTGCTTGTCATCTCAAGTCACCTCTGCTGCACCTGGGAAAGAAGACTTTCACAGTCACCTTAGGGACTGTCAAATCCAGGGTAGGAAAGTTTTGAGGAGAGGCAGCCCAAAGGCAGGATGAACAAGTCAGAGAAAGAGCCGTCACCCCTTGACAAAACATAAGACATTCTGACTTCTGGTAGAACTGAAACAGGTGTCATGAAGGATGTAGTGCTGCATGGGACCTGAATGATGTCCAGATTTACACAAGAAGATCTCAGAGATGAAGAGGAGTTTTTCTCAGTGAAGTGCTTTATATGGCAGCCTCTTTTGTAACAATCCTTCAAGCTAAGCCAATACCACTGATCCTGCTGCTGCAGAAGAGAGGAAGCGGACTGATGTCCAGAAGAGAATAGTGCAAAAGAGCACTAGCAAGATCAAGAGACATGACCCTTATAGATCCTCTGAGTGTGGCCTGAGAGCATGTTTGAGACAGGGAACAACAAGAGAAAAGGAAAACATACACAATCCAAACCTTCATATTAAATTGCTCAGTAATGAGCACAAATGAGGTAAGGTAGTTTCTGTACCTACCATTGTACCACAGTCAGATGGACTAAATCAAGTACAGCAAAAGGACCAATTTTGACTTTTGATGGGAGGTACCAGTAGCTTGATTTTTTTTTTTCCACCTGTTTTTGTTCCTATGCAGACTTTTCAAAAAGAAAGATTTCCACCTGGATCTGTCCTTTCTCTGGGAATGTGCTCAGACTTAAAGATTTATGGTTTCTTTCCAGGGGGGGTAGGTCTTTTAGGTGGAGAAACCACACTATTATTTCCTTTCTAAAGTCTCCTAGTGTTTCTTACTAATACGTTACTTATGTGTCTCCTGAGCATTCAATATCAGTGTCTGTCTGTCTTCCCTAAATGGTCTCTATTACTGGGAAAATTATCAACAATGTGGTATTTGAAAGCGATGCTCAGTGTGGCTTATAGCAGTTAGAATACTCTGACTGAAGATGATACTGGTGCTGTTTCAGAGAGCACATTTGAAGATCCTGTTGGATTGAAGATTATGACAAGGAAATTTTATCATGGGGCTATGAGCATTCAAAATAGTATCAACAAGTGTGGGGTCATGTTTTGGGAAAAGCAGTGAGAAGAAAATGAGATGTTTAGCAGTGGTGCAAAGTGCACTGATGCACTTCTGAAGAACTGAAGGAAAATTTAAGTGCATGGCAACTTTTTTATTTTTTGCAGACAAAGACAAAACAAGACATTGGTTATGGCAGAAGGCAGAAAAATTCATGTGTAAAGGACAGTTTTGTTCACCTGAAATATTTTGGCCTTCTCAAAGAAGTTCATGTTCTCAGAGGTATAATTATTAAATGCTAACATAGCCTAATATCCATATGTTCTACTTCTTTCCATGTTGCCAGTGTTACAAAGACATCATTTTGCAGCAGGAAGTTCTCTTTCAGCAGTGTGGCTCTGAAAGCATAATTTTCAAATGCTTTTCAAAGTTTATGCCTGGTAAATGAGGCTCTTTACCTTGTGAACTTTCACATTATTGGGCCAACTGAAATAGATGCTCTTGTCCTTTCAGGATAGAGTTTCAGCCATAACACTTAATTTCTGACCTTTGTGGGTTTAACTTATACTCTATTCTGACCTTCAGAATACTGGCATGAATTTAGGCATTTGCATATTATAGATCTACAGCCTGAAACATCTACTCAAATTTAGAATAAGTAGCTGCTGGGTATGCATAATGCTTTTTGGGGTTTCTGTGGTTTTTTTGGTTTTGCTTTTTTTTTTGGTTGGTTGGTTGGTTTACGGGGGTTTTTTTGTTTGTTTGTTTTGTTGTCGTTTGGGGATTTTTTTTGGGTTTTGTTTGTGAGAGGTTTTTTTGCTACCTCAGTGAGACTTTTATTTTTTACTCCTGAATACATGTATATATGTGTGTGTGCCTTAGGACACCAGAACCCATAATGTGGTATTGAAAGGAACACAATGTGCAACATGTGAGCTGGAGAATAGGAGAATAGGAGAACAGTAAAAAAGAGAATTTTTTTATTAGTTTAAAATTTGACCAATGATTTTTATTCTTTTAGAATATATTGTAAAAACTACTCCTAGACTAAAATCATATTTCAAGTTTCAGCATGTTGTGGATTTTTATAAACAAATTACAAGCTCCTGAATATGGGGGTTTATGTAACGAAAAGGCTGACAGTCCCTTAACTATAATAGAAAGAACAGACATTACTCTAATGCAAAAGGAACACTTATCCAGCAGAAGGGTGACTTTATAAATCATTGTTATGAAAAGTACCTTTCTACTTAGTTATATTCAATCTGCAAATCATAAACTCATTATTTTGCTGGCAAAAAAATAGGCTGGATTGGATTTCAATTTTTTTTTCTTGCGTCTCATTATCCTACATCTGTACTGACTCTTCCTTTCAATCATTTCCTTTGTGATTGCTCAGCTTCATGTTTCCTATAATTTGTTAGGCTAAAATGCTTGACGTTTATACTGGGAGTCCCAAGCAGCCAGTCAGCTCAGAACCTGACTGTCATCTTAAATGGGCAAAGCAAAAAGCCAGCAGAAAATGGAGGCAAAGGAGAAAGGAAAAAAGTTGTTTATATTTCTGAATTGGTTAATGCAATGCTGTAAGAGCTATTCTGGAATAGAATACCTTTCTCTTCAGATAAGCACTGGCAGCTGTGCCATCTGCAGTATGGAATACCTACCTGCTTCTGAAATATATAGTGATTCTGTGATAGCTGACTTATATTTACTTACATAAAGCAAGCTATACTTTCTCCTCCTGGATTTGTTCTTCTTTCATTTACTCAGTTTGGCAGCTTACCTTGTGTACAAGCTGTCAAAATTTGACTAATGTGCCTCTGGGAATCAGCTGGTCAGTAAATCTTTCCTTTCTCAGGCTCCTTTGGCTTTGTTGAACTGCTTTGTCATTATAGTAACCAATTGAATTAGAATTGGTTTTTTATTTGATAGGTCATTCTCTGAAACAGACAAAAATTACAGCAGCAGCATGGTAACAAATTGAACAGAGTGGGGGTGGGGGAAAGCTTAATTTATTTTTTATTTCTCTCGTGAATATGAGTCTTAGATTTCCCAATATTACCTTAGAAAGATGAAAAAAGAAATCTACCTGTTTATGTGAGCAATAATTATATATTCTGTGTAAGGAGAAAACATTCTGCTGTGCACTGATGAAGACTGTTAGTCATTTCATCATGTTCTGCAGCATTGCTTCTCCTGACTGCGCACAGTACTAATAAAACAAGTTAATGGAGTTTATTCTGTCACAAACACTACAATTTCAAAGCGCTGATTGCAGTCTTTGGGAAATCAGTGTCTAACAGCCTCCTAAAGATGCACGGTAGTTTTAACATATTATCCGTCAGAAGATATGCGTTAAAGCACTCTGGTTATATGTGTAAGAAGATGTGGAGAAAAGGAGCAACCGCATCCACTGTTGCTAGTTCACAGGCCATTTTATGATAGTTGAATCAGTACACAACAAGAGTGCCTCCATGTTTCCAGTATTTACAAATTCTCCAAATGATAGTTTTTCTGAAAGTCAAATTAGCTAGGATATGGAATTGAGAAATTCACATTTTATAAGATGCATTTAAACCAAATTGTACTATTTAATAAGTAACTTGCAGCTTGGATTGATGTTGATAAAGATGTACAAACCAAATGCTGTTTCACAGTCTCTGAAATTGCATGTTATTCACACTAAAATATGAGGCTGATTATAAGATGCAATGGTAATCAGACTGAATTAATAGGAGCCCTTCAACAAACCTTCGTTTCCTCAAGACTTGTCACATTCCCTGTAAGTAGACATGGAGAAGATTTACTATTTTGGAAAATAGATTTCAATTGTTACATGAGCATTGAGGTAAGTTGCTTTGCTTAATCAATAGAACTTCCAATTTAAAATATTGTTTAATTGACATGAAGGTTTTCTACAGGATAATGTGTTCTTCTACCCCCTCAGTCTAATACCAGTTAAACTCTAAGAAAAGAGAAAAATGAAAAGAAGATGTTTCAATGTGCACTAGACTTTAGGATCAAAGAAATGCATTTCCATTACGGAACACTACTATTTTACTTCACTGTCTCCTTAGAAGAAACTCATCTCTTTGGCTCATGGAATACTAATTAAAGCTAGGGGATCTTAGGAAAGCTGGGGCTTATTCAAATTTCTAAATTTGAAATTTTCTAACAAAGGCAGACACTAATGGGTCTTTCCTTGTATAAAATTTAAGTGCACAGAAAATATCAGGAATGCAGTAATAGCATTGGAGACAAAGCAAAACAGAGTTAGTTTATTACTGACCTGGACTCAGCATTAGCAGGATGTCTTTTGTTCTTGTTTGTGATGCTTTTTGTGGCTTGGTGAGAAATAGGGACAAAAGGGAGATGGCAGCAGCAGATGTGGATATAAAATGTGTACACTGCTAAACATATGGCCTTAGATGAGAACAAACACAACAGAGATGGAGAAATTGCCGTTGCCATACCAGAATTTCTGTCAAACACATGATGTCTAGCCAGCAAACTTCATTTACAGCCAGCACACTGACAATCCCTAGGATTTAGTAAATGTTGCCTATATAATTTTAAACATCTTTAGTGCATTTCTAATACTTCCTTTTTTTCTGTTTCCTGTATTATTTTCAAGGTTAAGGTCATTTTATAAAGAGATATAATCCCATGTATTCAAAGACATTATTAATCTAATTTCCAGTGTTTAATTTTGCACAGTGTAAAGTCTGTCTTTGAATAAAATAAATGTATTTTCAGGGCATCCAATTAACGATGTATTAAACACGTTTTTTCCAAAAGTTTTAAAGTGCATAATATTTTAAGTCATTAATTTTTCAAAGGAATTTAGTGCTTAAAACCTGTATAGTATCTTTTGTCTTCAATATTAATTTCTAATACTTTCTGCTAATATATCACATCAAAGTCAATCTGCCTTGGTTTTATTTAACCTGAAAATTACATAAATATTTCTCATTATCCTATATTCCCGACTAAGGGGCTACCAGTGGGTCAGCAGGATATTGATAATGGGGCATATTCTCTCCTCAGACAGATTGTTAAATCCTGAATAGGTCTGCTGACGTGCAGAGTTTGTGGCTTCATTCTGCAATGTAAATGTGCAATGTTGCATGTGTGAATGTAAAAGCAAGATCGAGAAAGGGTATGCAGAGATGCTTACTACCAGACTGACTGGAAATTGCCCTGGGGAATGAAAAGAAGATTACTTAAACCTTCTGACAGAAGATAGCAGAGGAGGTTAGTGCCCAGTTAGGATAGCAAGAGCTCTGTTCAAAGCCCGTGCCACTCTGATACATCTATTGCTTGTCATTTTATCCCTGCTTCAGCAGTAATGAAACCAGCAGGCAACAACTTCTGTCTAATTCTGTTGGGCAATACTTAGGGCAGCTGTTGAGCATAGCTACAGCATTAATCTCTAGTTTAAGTCTCACTGACTTCACTGGTGTGTAAGCGTATGGTTCTGAGGATGTCTCTGCTGCTGTCCTACAAAGAAACAGAGTCATGAGCTGCTGACCGAGAGCTTTCCCTTTCTTCTGATACATTGGCTTCACCTTAAGTTTGTGCTCAAATAAATATCTTCCACTATGTAACCTGCAAGGACTTGCAAGATCCTTGTTTAGATATTCAAATTTAAGAGACTAAAACTCATGAGATAACATTTTACAAGTGCCATAGAAAACATATGTAAGGCTCTCCTCTTGTGCTACAGCTTGTAGTTATTTTGTCCACCTTTTAAATAGTGGTATGCTCTCTTTTCATCTCTCTAAGGAAGAAATAGAAGGGTATCATAAAATGGGGATATTCCATTAGTTTTAGTTTGACTACAACTTCAATCACATTTACATTATATTTTTCCGTTATGCTGGCTCTATTAAATATTGAGAGTAGTTGTTCTGAGAATATGTAAATATAATTAAAGATATAAACTAATAACAATGAATTTTAATTGCATATTGATATTGAAATGCAGTAAAAAAATACTCAGAGATAAGGCATTATTTTATACCTTTGGATAAAACTGAGGTTAGATCTCAGTTTCCATCTACCCATCATAATTCTTCATAAGCTATATTACCTAAAGGAAATGTGAAAGTAATCAACCTAACAATTTTATTTATGGGAATGGAAAGGGAGATGCCCCTACAGGTCCTTCTGTATTAAGGGTTCTCTAGCTCTTTGCTTTACAGTAGGTACAATCCATAATTTTTTTACTTTTCCTATGTTATGCAAAGCTTTCCCTTGATACCTAGGTCCCTCAGATCCATCCTATCTCCATGTGTAGATAATTCCTTCTTTTCTTCCTTAAGAAGCTATGAAAATGAGGCACCAGGCACATGAATGTCCCATTTGGGTTTCTCAGACATTGTATACAATCCAGTGCAGCACCTTTTATTTCAACGTATCTGTAGGAATTTGTCGCACGTTACTGAAATTCTCTCAAGGGAAGGACAGCAGCTGTTTAACAGTACTTGGCATCAGGCTACAACGTATTAAGGCAGGAAGTGATGGGCCAAAACATATCAAATTGAACTGCAGGGGCAAAATAGGTATGCAAAATGCAACTCCTCAATCGGAATTTGGCCAATCCGCCAGGACTAAAGCTGCTACTCTTGCAAATAGTGATGTGGAATTAAAACACAATTGTGGGTATGCTGGACAGAAGTCTTACTAATCCCTTTGTTCAGGAACTTACTAAGAAATATTGACTGTGTAGATACCAGCCAATTTATTGAAGCTATAGCCCTAGGGACCTAGTGCACGTTGTAGTGCATGATGATGTTCTGCTCTGTGGCATTAGTGCAAAATATATACCCACTGCAAGTCAATTTTAAATCCATTTTTCTAGTGTGATGAGTCATAGTGTGTAAGACTTTGGATCTACTTCAAATTTTTTAAAATGTTTTTTCTTGGAAGTAAGGATTGTTTATATATCTCCAATCCTTTTAAAATAATAAGAGTTTTCAGATGTATTATGGAGCTTTACTAAAGTTTAAATTAAAGGCATTAAAATGTTGAGATAACTGAGGCAATAAGGTGGGGTTTTTTTGCACCAATATTAGCTCAGGATTTGAACCATGTTCTGAAGAGAGCTGGAGAATCAATTGTACTGAGAGATAAAGGAAGACGTTTCAAATTAGTAGAAATGTGTGGGGACAGACCAACTCTAGCTGTGCTGTGGCTGTTCAGAAAAGGAGAAAGACTGATGGAAGATGATCTCTAAGGGAGCAGATCTGTTAGAGAAAGTACTGAAAATTATGGTTTAAAATAAAATGTAAAAAGGAGGACTACACCAGAAAAGATAGCATGAGGGAAGTACTTCCTCTCTTAAAACCAGGAAGGTAGAATTCTGCAAATCTTGACACGTGGATATTGCTGGAACCTGTATTTGCAACAGTCACTGCTGACAATAAAGGCCAGATCAATCCACGGAGTTAAGTAAAAAGAAAATGAAAAGTTGAAAGTCAAAGATCAAAGATGGCACTAGGTAAGAAGCAGTTCTTTGAATTACTCCTGTTTGCCAGAGGGTCACAGGAGAAAATTAACTGCATGACCAAAAATGTGATGAAAATACATAGAAGTCATATTCAGTTTTCAATAGAAAATGCTGTAGATTCACAGATAAATATTTTACCTTTTTTTTAATTACAAGCAAGAAAATGATTCAACAGGATCAGGCAATAGCTGGAAATAAAGTAATCACTGAAAGTGAAAGAAACAGAGTAAGAAGGATTCAGACAAGCAAGTGTCTATATGATATGAAGATAAAAGGGGCATATTATGCAAAATTTAGTTTTTTCAGGGAATGTGCTTTCTAATGTAAAGCAATAACTTCTTAGGAATATGGGTCAATTAATTTCCATTAGATGAAAACACATCTAAAGTGGGGTGTTCCCTAAGGCTCACCGAACTGTCATTTATAGGAAGAATTCACTGAAGACTTTGCCATTCTTGATTAAAACTGAAAGGAAAAGCAAATTTTGTTTCTTCTAGCTAACAAAGCAGCCACCTGATTGTTTGCTTTTGCTTCTTCGTGGTTGTATAAAAGTATGTTTTATACATGTAAGTATAATCATGATATATGATACTTGATTTCGGAGTCTACTTTGTTCAAATGCTGCAAAATGTTCTAAAAAGTCTCATAGCTTCATAAAATGAAAGACAAAATATTTCAAACCCTTTGAAAAGTACAACAGGAATTATTGTTGCTATGTAAAGAAGTCATAAGAATCACTGGACATTAATGACTAGGATAGAAATTGGTGTACATTGTAATCCAAGCATTAAATCAAAGCTTGAATTAAGAAATATAATCTCACTTTGGGCCATAAAAGCACATGGTTAGTCCTACTATCAAGGGGAATTAAGGGACTATATTTGAAGCTGTCATGGAATGCCCAGTTCCTTTAAAATCACTTATATGTTTTCTTAGTGCCTCTTCCAGACCATCTGAAACTGATAATTGTTTGAACCTCAGAGATAAGAAAGTACTTAACCAGTAAGTGAAGAAGAGTATTGGCTAATGGCAGTGTCTTTATTCAGTGGTCGTATAATGGTCATGCTCATCAACAGGGGCTGGGAGAAGGAAAGTACTAGAAAAACTAAGGTTGCTGGGCATCCTAAACTTAATTGTCCAGCAGCACAAGATGCGAGGGAGAGGGAAGAGTCACTGAGACCCTGGGGAACCGTGTGATAGTCTAAGTACTTTAGAGCCTCTAAAGACAGAGCTCATGATCTCTGACATGCGAGAGTGTGTACTTTTTGTGTAGGTAAAAGAAGAAGAGAGAAGGAGTTGGACAAATGCAGACAGCTCTATGGCAACACTTGGAATTTGTGTGTTGGAGCTTAGTGAGTATGCAGTGCTTCCAGTAGAAGCTCCTACTAAGTGCTGCTTCTTTATGGGAGGTACTGAAACAAGATCTTTCCAATCATTATCAGGCATATTTCACTTTGCGGACAAAGAATATTGGCTAAAATACCCATTAAGTATTTGAGTTTTACAGTTCATTTAAGCTGTACAGACAAAAAATAACCCCATCAATAAAAAATCTTGAGAATGACCTTATGCTCCTTTCTCTAAAAAAGAAAAAAGGCATATGGCTGTGTAGATGAATTAGATGATGGGATACCATGGACTGCAGTTTAACTAAAACCATTGATCTTTACAAATTACACCCATTTGACAGCAGGGATCCATCAAACTCCAATAGTACAATGCCAAAAAATATGTTTTTTCTTTTTATACTTCGCTCCCTTTATCTCTCTTCACCCTGCTTCTGATTATCTTCTCCATTTTATGGTGATGGCACCAAATGCTAATGAGGTCATTCCTGGTCCTATCCCAGTCAGTCCTTTTGGCATGATTATTTCTGGAGTTGAACAAACTGCGTGGAATAAATGAGAGTAGCGCAGTAGGAGACATTTTCAAAGTTTCATAGAAGAGCTTCCACTGATAGTTCACCTTGATGGCACAGATTTATCTGCATTGCTAATTTGTGTGCTTGAGCCTGCCTGTGTGAGGTTGTGTGTATGTGTTCTCTTTGGCAGTTCAGTCTCACAGATACTACAGTACAAGGGGCTGGCTTAACTATTTCTTGTAATTATGAGAAAGATCTGTCTTTTCCACATTTCTTGAGGTTATTTCTGTGGCTGGACTGTAGAATTATGAGGAAGGCTGAGGAGTGATAGCCTCAGGAGAGCTGCAAAATGAAGAATCTCTATTAACATAGCTGCAGATTCTGTGAAGTTGTATGAAACAGTCACTGATGATAAAAATTGCTGAAAGGAACCTCCAGTGATCACACAGAAATTAATTTGGACTGGTTGCTTTTTTTTTTTCATTTGGTTTGGAGGGGATTTTTGTTTTGGTTTTGTTTGTTTTGGTAGCAATGTAGATTGTGGTATACCAGTTTAAAAGAGAATATACAGATCTGGGTTGACTGATCAGAGATCTAGTTAACATTTAAACAAACTGGCATTTAGTTTGGGGTTTTTTAAATCAGATAATGCTTTTTCTTTAACTTTTCCCTTTACTAATTCTTGCTTTCAGGGTAGGGTTTGTTTTTTTCCCCTCTGCCTTTTTTTGTCCCAAGATATTGCTGAACTGTTTGCAAATATCAGTTTACTTGTTCAAATCCTTAGCTGAGCTATAATAACTTAAGACAACCTCGTGTGAATTAGAACTGACCTAAAACTTCCTTGTCCTGTAACAGTTTATCTGCCAACTTGATATCCAAAAGGAGGCTATATGGCTGTATTGTCTCACATCTGTTGGTTGCTGACCTCCTTTTGGTTCTGACCACTGAACTAGATAGACCTTGACTCTAATCCAGTGTGACAGTTGTACTGTCCCTCTGTCTTGAAAGGGTTTTGGCTGGTGCAGAGATCCTGTTGAAGTTCTTGTGCCATTCTCATGTCCAGCTCCAGAATAGGAATAAGGACAGAGAACTGTAACACCACGATAATGTTTGACTTTAAAGTCTTCTGCTAGATGCCACTGGTTTACTGCAACAGAGGCTCTTGATAGGCCCATTTGCAACCCCCAGAGTTTTGTGAAGTATTTAAGTCAGATATGCATATGTACACCTTTTTCATTACAGCTAAATGCAAAATAAAACAAAACAAGCAAATAAACAAACAAAACAACCCACTGCACAAAGCTAGCACCAGCTGTGTAAATGTACCGATTAGCTCTCTAAATGGGGAAACAGAGAGATTTATTGTTGTGCTTTTAGCCATTAAACTAGGAAGTAGCTGCCTCATCTTCCCTAATTTGCAGCCAATTCCTGACTCAGGTTTCCTCCCTTGATCAGTTCAGAGTCAGCAGAAGTGTTGTATGAATAAGGATGAAATATAAGCTGAGTAAGGACTCCTCTCTTGATCTTCAGGGAGAGACAGAGGGAATGATTATAGGATGGACAGTCTGCTACTCTCACTGGAAACAATTTATAACAGAAAATATTTTTGGAAACAGGTTTTTTATTTTCAGCTATGTGGACTTTACAGAATATTTAGCAATTTATCTACCCTCTTCTCTAGTTGGTTAGAAAAATAATGAATGCAGAGCTAGTTATTCTTGTCAGAGTTCCAACTTTGGGCTTCATATACAGCTGCTGCAGAGGAGATCACAGAGCACGGGCAAGTGAGGAGACAGCATGTGTCAATGTCACTGCATGGCCAGTCTTGGAGACAAAGGGTCCTTATCTTCGGTCAGGAAAGTGGAGAAGATCAGCTGAAACCTGCTTTCATTCTCACAGATGTCAACATTAAATTCTCACTGAACCTAAAGTGGTCAGAGCCAAGTGCTGCTTGAGATCCTTTTGCTTGTCTTTCCCCAAATACACTATTCCCTTTCTAAAGGCTCCATTTTAAGATGTTTTTCTGAGATGTCAAAATTTCCCTCTCCCCATTCCAGATATGGTTCCCACAACACAGAGGGTAGGAGAATGAGAAGATGGGCAAGACTGTGTTTAATTTCTGGAAGCTGATAGTACTCTCCTTCAAGATAATAGAATACCATGAGGTGTGCTCTTGCATATTGCTTCCTTTCCTAATTCAGTTGAATGGGATACTGAGAGCAAGTT
This sequence comes from Oriolus oriolus, assembly GCA_013400235.1. NCBI lineage: Eukaryota > Metazoa > Chordata > Aves > Passeriformes > Corvidae > Oriolus > Oriolus oriolus. The sequence continues at coordinate 55,398 of VXBT01006407.1, forward strand.
GACATTGTTAAAGTAAATGATCCAGGGCTTTGGTAATGAAGACACATCAGGAGTGAGGTTTATTTTTTTATTTTTAATCTTGAACAACCCAAACAGTATTAAGTAGGTTGTTCTAAAATATCCTGCAGTGTATTTTCACTGTGAACTGTATTTCAGCATGTTGCATACAAAATCATTTATAATAGGTTGATTTATGGATTGAAATGGCTTATTTATATGCAGTGTGAATCGATACAGAGTGTTTACTGAATCTTCTCCATAATAGCCTATCATTAGCCAGAATTCCCAGAGTGGGAGAAAAGGGGCTAGACACTGGAGGCTAAAAAAACTCACTTAAAAAAATGCTATACTATGTCCCATCTGCTTGGATAGGATTCGTTTTTATTAAATATGAATTTCAAAATTATTAATTTGATTTTTCTTGTCTCCTAGCCAGAAACTGGATTTGGAGGAAGTCACACAATATATTAAAAAATTTGGAATTTTAGAAAATCTGAGTAACGTGAAATATTAATTTCTTTTGGGAAGAAACTAAAAATCCTGCAAAACAACAAGGAATTACACTTCTACAAAGTCATTGCCTATCTTTTTTTACCCAGTATATTTTACCCTTCCATAATTTTGGGATTTCAATCGCCTGTCAGGGTACTTCAATGTTATAACGTGTACGAATTCACTAGTATTATATCAATCCAGCAGAACATAAAATCAAGCCTGATGCTCCTTCCAATATTAAGAAGCCATTTAATAACAGACAGTATGTCTGGTATACCACGCTTCTGCAGCAGAGCAGCTTTATTATGTACTGTTGCTTAACAACTGTTGCTTAACAACGAATGAGGGTAATCCTGACTCTTCCATCACAGAGCTCTCCAAACTAGAATCAGTACTAACATCTACCTATCTGGGAGGATAGGTTGGAGAGAAGGAAATTAAAATACACGAGGAGGGCACTGCACCCTCTGCCAATCTATTTGCATCTCACATACCTTGAGCATTCTCACCTCTAAGTGCCTAATGCATGTGGGAGCTTCATGAAAGATAATAAATATGAATAACAGCCTGTAGCACTCCCACCCTCAAGGCTCATTTCTAGCTACTGCTATTCCTATTGCTTTTTCTTTCTTACTCACAGAATGGTTATCTTTATTTTTATTTATTGTGCTCAGGAGATTTTATCATGTTAGTTACAGATTACTGTGATTCTGCTACTCAGTAATGACATCAGTAATGAGAATTATGTAAGAAATTCAGTTCAACAATAAATATGACAGCATAGAATCAGATTTTATTATGTATATGTGTGGCAATTGGAGGGTGATTTCAAAATGACAAAGTACTCAGGGTTTCAATGCTTCCTGCAGCTGTGCTCTCCTTTAAGCTTTATTCTCCACTTAAGAAAGAAAAAATCTAAATCTAAATCATACATTATAAACTCACAGTTTAGCCATTTCAATATCAAGAGAAAGTTGAAAGCCAGTGCAGTCATGAATAAACAGTAAGGAAAGCTTCAGACAACTACTTTTTAAAAGTAATGGGAGGCAGAAGGGAAGAATGTTCTGAGTAAACAAAAAGATTTCAGAAATCTGAAAAAACAACTTTAAATCAAGATTTACACATATAAAACTGTTTTCTAAGTTCTTACAATTTACCCTTTCAGAAAGGTGTTCTGATGGATTTATGTCTGAATCTAAAAGGAGATTTAAGGTGGTCTTCACAACGGCTTATGGGATAAAAAGGAAAGCTGGTTATCCTGAACTCCTGCAGTAAGAAAGGAAAGGTGTCCTCCACTAACGAAATGCAAAACAAAGCCTGGGTTATGATTTTTCTTTACATTTTGATTAAATAAGTCTCTCTTTTTCAACTGAGTCGTCTGGGGTCAGTGTCCTTCCATCAGGGCTTGATTTTCAGTGTGTTTGGTATTTCCTTTGTGCACATAAGTCAGACATGCAGACACTTCACTTTCAGAGTCTAGTTTCAGGAGGTGCTCAAGCACAGATAAGAAGTGATCTCTTCTGTGGACTTTCCCACAGTATAACTATAGAGCAACCACTCCATCCAGGTCCCTCTGGTTAAAAAAGCAATGATCTTCCCATTATCTACTTTGCATTTTCACTTTGTATAGAATGTTTTACTTTTGTTGTGTACATGCTCCTTCTCCTATTTTTTATGCCCTTAAACTGATTCTACCTGCTCACAAAGACAAAAACTCTTTCAGTGACCCTTTGGGTGTTGTTTTTTACCTTTGATGACTGCCATAATGCTGAGCCTTTATTCCCAAAGTTTCCGCTATCAACCTTTGTTTGCTACACTGGTCCTGCAAGTACTTGTGAACATATTTGGCTTTTCCCACGTAGTTAACTATCATTTGTAGCTTTCAACTGAATCATCGCTTGAAAGAGCACAACTCTGGGCATGCTGACTCCATTGCATTTTGAATCAGAATGTTTCATTATGGAGCAGTCTCAGGTATAAGCAGGGGTGTTTTCAGTACTGTGTGTGCTCTGTGGGATCCATGCCACGCTGCATGGGGCAGAGCACATGCATGGAATTTCTGCTGGTGAAACCCATTCAATATCCATAAGTGCTGTCTTAACTCCAGTGAAGTGAAAATATGGAAAAAAGGTATTGTGCTGAGCTTCTGACAGTACTGCTCTATAACCAGTGCTGTTGACCTGTAGATATTCCGGAATGGGCTCTGGTAGGTACTGCACCCACGGATGGACCTAGTCTAACTAATCTAGTGGTCTCTCTTAACGTGCCCAGAAACTCTGGGGGGAAATAAGGTTTGTTTTTTTAGATATGTTTGATGATCCATTTCCTATTTGCATTTCGGATGGAATGATCTCATGCAACAGCACATGTTGGGATCAGCAGTTTTGTCAGGGAAATAGATTCTTCCCCTCTATTCAGCAATTCTGAGGCCACATCTGGGAGCACTGTGCCCAGTTTTAGAGCTCCCAGCAGAGGAAAAGCAGTGGTGTACTGAGTAATTCTGCTGGAGGAGCTCCAAGATGGTCAGCTGGCTGAAGCACACAGGATATGAAGAGAGACTGAGAGAGCTAAATCGATTCAACCTTAAGAAGAGAGCACTTAGGGCAGGTCTTGTTCTCTCCATGGGTAACTAGAAGTGAATGTAGAGAAACTGAAGTCTGACTCTTCTCTGAAGCAATTAGTGGAAGGATAGGGGCAATGGACACATACTGGAGCACAGGAAATAATTATTTATTAAACTTAATTTACAGGATTTTATTTTTTGCCATGTGTACCAGGATGTGACTGGTTGCCTAGAGAACCTGCAGTCTCCACGCCTGAGTATACAGAAGACTCAGCCAGACATAAGCTGTTCTATTTGGACCTGTTTTGAGCAGGAGGTTGGGCTGAAATCTCTGTAAGTCCCATCCAGCCAACAGGATTCAGTAATTACATACCCAGATCATCTCTTGCCCCTCCTTCTCCACTGGCTTTGGTGTCTGCAGGGCTGTTCTTCTCACATATTCTCTCTCTGCTCCTCTCTGGCCACAATTACATCTGTGCAATAACATTTTTTTCCTTCTTACATATGTTACCACAGAGACATCACTATAATTTCTAATTGGCTCAGCCTTGGCCAGCAGTGGGACCATCCTGGAGTTAGCCAGCATTGGCTTTGTCAGACACAGGGGAAGCTTCTGGCAGCCTCTCACAGAATCCACCCCTGTGACCCCCCTGCTTCCAAAGCCTTGACGTGCAAATGCAATACAGAGGGCTGGATCACCTCTCCCTGTGAGAGACAGGGATTGTCCAGCCTGGAGAAGAGGAGACTCAGGGGAGACCTTATAGCAGCCTTCTGGTACCTAACAGACTACAGGAGAGCTGAACAGGGACTTTTTGTGAGGGAATGTAGTAATGGAAGAGGAGAGAATGACTTTAAACTAAAAGATGGTATCTTTAGATTAAGTATTAGGAATAAATCTTTTACTCTCAGAGTGGTAAGGCACTGGAACAAGTTGCCCAGAGAAATTGTGGATGCCTCATCTACAGAAGTGTTAAAGATGAGGTTACTTGGGGCTTTGAGCAACCTGGTCTAGTGGGAAGTTCCCTGCCCATGGTAGGAGGCATGGAACCAGATGATCTTTAAGGTCCTTTCCAATCCAATTCAATCATTTTATGATTCTATGAATTTATGAAACAAACCCAAGAATTACATGACTTGTTATCTGTACCACTGAACTGTCAGTTCCCTCCCTGGCTCTGCTGTGTTCCCCTGGAACCAGCTTTCTCTCCAGAATGAGCATTCAACGAGGAGCATGAGCCTTGACCTTGTACAAGTCACTTGGCTTTGTGCATGGTGATTGATCTCTGTCCCTCTTTTATTTACCTGTATGGACACAGTAGCAGGGACTCAGAAACATGCTTTAGCTAAGAACACCAAGTTTGTCTGCAGCACCAAACCAAAACATGACTCATGCAGCTTTGTGAAACTGAACATGCTTCAGTTCACCTTTTGTGGAACTGGAAAAAACCCAAGGGATTCTGTCCAAATTTACAATGAACTGGCTTCGTGCCATCCCATGCTTATGCAAACGAAAAACCCAATTGACAAAATATAGGAAAAATAAATGTACAACCTGGCTTTCTGTGCCAGTCACTACTATACCTATAATTAATTGCTGGTTGAGATTTTGGTCTCCTGTGGCAACAGCAAATCATTAATTATTTGCTTTCCTGAGTTATGACTGATGGAGTTAGAGTGCTATTATACACATTTGAATTTATATTTATTTTATTACATTAATATTATTTTAATTTTATAGAAGTTTTTCCAACATTGATTTGCTAGCATATGTCTAGGATTAGCAATTTTAGATAAGTACTAGATCATACATATGTTTTTGGAACTCACTCTCTATAAAATTTGTGCATATAGTGTGTATAGTTTTGATAGGGGAGAAGGGAAAAACCCAGATATTAAAAGCAGAGATTACTCCAGCTGTGTAAAATACCAACCTGCAACTGAATGTGATTAAAAAAAAATAAAAAAAAAAAAAAATCTCAAAAGTAGAACTTGCAGTCACAAAGGAAATGCAATGAGAAATTTAGCTCAGTGTACAAGTGGGCGAAGAACCCATCTTACACTGCCGTTGATGCTTTCATGCCTCAGAACTACTAGCACTGCTGTTGAACCTTACCAAAACCTCACTACAACGTACACAGTTAAACTCTCATCTTTACAAAGTGCAATGTTCTTTTAACAGTGTCAGAGAAAAACCAAAAACAGGAGCTCCAGATGTACTTGTTCTTGAAGGATAAACAACCTCTTGGTAGAAATGATTGTGCACACATGAAATAGAGATTTCTGGAGTATGAATGTTTTTGTACAGAGCCCATTTTCAGAACAGAATGAAACTCTAAAGTCCCATTGCAGAATGGTTTGTAGGAAGATAATATCTCTTATAAAAACAATAGATACAGTCAGACAAAGCAGATAATCTTACAGAGTTTTTTCCAAAGCTCAGGAGGCTTCTCTATCAAAAGACAGATTTTCTCAGTAGTATCAGGTATTATCTCTTTCTGAAAACCTTACTTCATTCATATGCCTGAGTCTTTAAATCTGTAGCAACAAGCGCTAGATAAAAATATTCTTATTTAGGAATATCTTTGAAATACGAGCTCGCTAAATATGCACATGCACCAATTACAATCAATAACACTCAAACATTGCTAAATGTCAAGTACAGGTTTAAGTACTTTGCTCATCATTTCCCGAAGAATGGTTGGAGTCTTGTATTTGTGCCTGACTTTTTTATTCCCTTGCCATTCTATGATTTTATGCCATTCTATGATTCTGTGAATGGTTCATAGAAGCATTCTGATTCTATGAATGGTTCATAGAGGAATTCTATAATTCTATGCCAGAGATGTGATCCAGATGCCTGGGTTTTTCTCTTTCTCTGAAGTAGTGACTTCTAACCAGAAAAAAAGTTACAATACGGTGAAAGAACCATGCTCTCAAACAACACTGTTTTGTTGGGTTTTTTTTCCCTAGATGAAGATTTCACTGTGGAATAGCAGTAACTTGCTTTTTTCCTTTCCTGTGGTTAGGCTGTCAAACCGGAGAGAACGCTGTTTTTGAACATTACCAACTGATTAAGGCAGTTCGAATTAAGTCTCCCTGCAGTGCTCATTCCCTAGTCCAGCAACACAGGGCTTTTATTGGTATTTTATATGTAACACAACACACTGGCTTTTCTCATTAACGTAAGAAAACAGAAGTTTACAGAGGTAGACTTGGTATTTGGTGTACCTGAGAGATTGCAAAAGCTACCTATTTGATACATATACCTTGCAGTTATTTACATAACAAGGAAAGAAAAGTCATTCCAAAACAGGAGAAGAGAAGCTTTGTGACTGCAGTCTTACTGAGTGCAAGTAAGTGTCTGTAAACAAGACTACATCTGGGTAGTCTATTTTCTCTGCCTATTTTTTAGGTAAGGCAGAAAATCAAGCAACTAAATAGCATCCTTTCAACTTCAATGTCATAATATACTGGTAACACAGGGATATATACACAAGTGTACTATATACACCATATATCACAAAAAAGTTTGTTTGCTTTTTCATGACTTCATCTACTTCTTAAAAAGCTTCCTCAGACTGTTGAACCTGCTTTTCAAACTGTGAACAGACATGTTTATTCAGCAGGCAGACATAAGTTTGCAGTATTTGCCTTGACATGCTCCAAGGTAATTTTGACTTGTGTAACAGCAAACTTTCAAAGGCATAAGCCACCACCACTTCTTGTATTGCTGAGTCTTTTGTGTTACAGGGACCTAACTAAGTTGGGCTCAGCTGTATTTATACATAATGCAACCATCTGTCCTGACAGGTGAGTGATCAGAGGTCACGATATACAGCTCTTCATAGTGACATTGTCAAGTCAAGGAGAGGCAAACAGCTCTTTATAAAATCTTCATTCCGCTTATCCATGTTTTTAAGATGGACTTCCGTACAGATTAATATATGTCTCCACAAAGAAATTCATATAGAAAGAGCTCCATAGGTACCTTGCCACAAATGTGAATGGGGCCAAGGCAAAAGGAAAAGATAGAAACTGATGTCACACATTGTAAATTAGAAGAAAATAGCAATCCAGATCATATGTTACCATAAGCCTCGTAGTGGTGGTACTTTTCTTTGTTACTGTGCACTTAGTTATGCTTCTTTCATTGCTTAGTGTAAACAACTTCTGTTTAGGTAACTGCTCTATTTTTTTTCCAGAGGTAGACAGTAAAATTCAACCTTTAGAAATTTTATGGTGTAAGTGTCTAAAGAGGTTGTAGCTAATAGTATTATTTACTTAGAATTTATTTCTGAACTGGGGTCAGAAGAGATCTCTGCAGCTCCCCACAGCCTTGTTTTGCTATAGGTATTATCTCCATGTATTGTACATTCATTATCAGAAAGTCAGATTCAGCACTGACTTGATACCTTTCCTACATAGAAGATTAAAGTGACTATTCCTGCTTTGCTGGATCTCAATTCTCACAGTACTGAGAAAAGGACCTCCAGGAAATTTTGGGGTTTTCTTTAAGGCAGGTTTTATATTTAATGATTTGGAAATGTCCATTCAAAGAGAAAATGGGATAGACAAAATCTACGCTCAAGGCTGTAGGCATATAGATATCGGGACATATGTGTCATATTGTTTGTTGCTAAATTTGTACTTTTTAATGTGCATACATGTATGTCTGCCTCTCTGAGTGAGACCATAATATAGGAAAACTAGAAATAAAGTACAAATCCCCTGCATTTCAGGGAATTAATTTACTGTAGAAAAGTGTCCTTTCCTCACTGGAGGATACCAAATGGATTGATTATTGCCAGACTTTGCTTTTGGTCTTCAAATACCATGGTAAGAACCAAGACCTTTTATGCAGTTGGATTAAGCTTCACAACTCAGAATACATGGGAAAGAAAGAAAGGTTTTCTGAATTCCCTTTGCTCAGCGAAAAAAAATTAAAAACTGTAATAGTAAATAAATAATAGCATAATTAAAACCTGTCTGTCTTGGTATGACTTACTATGGTATAAATTCTTATTGTTTGGAGAGCGAGCTGTATTGTATGTGCATTGTGTGTATTGTATTGCTGGTGCAAAATCTTATTCTTTGGTAGAGATGGGATCTATAAAACATAATAATTTGAAAGTGGTGTAACTGATAGTGAAAATCATATGCAGTTGTGTGAAAGAAACAAGAAACAGGAATAAGTGTCTGCTGATGTTTTTGGGGGAATGTTTGCTTTTCTTGCCTCCTTCCTTCCTTCCTTCCTTTTTAAAATTTTATTTTTTCTTTTCCTGTGGTTTTGTTGTGCCTATGGTTCTTAGTTGTTACAGTAGTACTTGCTGATAATAAGAAAAATGAGTGCCTCAGTTTCATGGTATTTGCCTTCCCAACTTGGCTATTTTATTGCTCTTGAATTGACTTCTATTTTTGCTGTGATGACACTTTGAAATAAAGATCACATCACTGATTTCCATAAGCACAGATGGAATTCATCAGGGAGTCATAATTCCAATTATTTCCCTCCTCCTCTCATTTTGAATGACAAGTGTAATAATAATGAGATCAGAAAAAGACATAATCTTTAAAATTAGAGAAGGAATGGCTAAAGTGAATGGTTGTATTAGTGAACTAAGAAATTACATTTTCATCAAGACAAAATTAGATACTTTCAGAAAATGCTTGGACAACGCTGAAAATCACATGAGCTTTTCAGAGGATTAGAAGCAGCAAAAGAGACAGGACACCATCTCTGCACTGAGAAAATGAGGTGCCACAAGGCTGTGATATTTAAGACAGGGAGGAAAGCGCAGCCTTTTCTGTCTTGGAAGAAAATGGGAATATTTTGTCTCCAGTTGTTATCACAGGTGCATCAGTATTTCAGTAAAGTCTTATCAGGAGCAGATGTTTGACGTATTGCATCTACCTCTGGCAGACACTGAGGTCTTTAGGTTTGTTTGCTCTTTATCATTACACTTCAGCACAAGTGGCAGAGCTTGTCACAGTTATAAGTACTTTTGAGCTACTTAGGAATCAACATCCGATTTTGTATTCTTTGCTGAAGCCAGAGCTAAACAGTTCCTACTTCAGAAGCCAAGGGCTGTTCAGTTTGATGTTCCTCTAACAATTGTGGATGATGCTGGTTGCTTCCCTGAAGTTAGAAACACCTACAAAAAGGCAAACAGAAAATGGAAAAATGCCTTCAAACACATCCTTTTTCACATATGGACAATGCCAGCATTTACTTTAGCAAGACAGCTCCATGTATTGGGAGATAATACACTAAAATGAGGCAGGATAGGGGCCATTTTGTACAGCTTCAATCTGCACACTCTCTGCCAATCTTTGTAAATCATAATCAACACATGACATCTGCTACTTAATGTCAACATGAAAAGAAAGTTGGAAAACAAAATTATGCTTTCCATGCCGTGTTTTTATGTGTAGCTCTTTCCATGCCTGACTTTAGAATGCAAATAAAATTTGAACTTCTAAAATGTTCTGTTGAAGTCAATGCCAGCAGTTCCTGTTCCAAACATGATGAAATATTTAGATTCATGAAAACAGAAGTAATCCAGACAACTTTCTTAAAATAATATATGATTTATATTACATATCTAGCTATTAAAAAATAAAATTGAGTCTAAGGTTATCTAGGTTTCTTCAGCTGTCAATGGGAAGACAGTAAACTCTTTAGTGGTCATCCACTCTATCCTGTGGGTGTACTTAAGGTTAGTGAGGACACTCAAACTCTGTAGTTGGTTTTGCCCATCAATCACCTTGGCTGGTTTTGTCTATTCTGTTTTAATAAAGTCCATGCATTATCCATGCCTAATTCAGACCACAAGTTGCATGTCCTGGTCTGATTTAGGTCTCTGACACTGTGGTTTGTTTTTCTTGCCCATGGTTTTAAGGTGCTATTCAGCTTCCTTTGTCTGTCTTCCAGACTGTGAAAAGCACACTTCAAGCAAGAAGTTTTTGTTTAGTATTTATTTCAAATGGAATGAAATTAAAAATTTCTAATTTTATTTTAACTAAAGAGGTCTATCTTATCTAATAATTGAAGAGTGACTCTAATATTACAAATAAAGACAGAAATACTTCGTTTGAATCACTGCAAGCTAAATGCAGCACTTCTATATAAAAGATGGCTGGTAAATGTTGCTTTGAGTTAAGTACCCCAGGACTATTGCTGGATGAATAATGAATTACAGTATTTTATTTTTCAACCTTAATATACCTAGACTTAGAATCCAAAACTTCCAACGTACCAGGTCTATTTGATTATTAATGAAATTTGAGTTCTCAGCTGGCTGGTACTCATGTACTCTTGTATCTTTTCTTTTTCTTTTTTTTTTTTTTTTGGGGAAGGCCAGCTTGGTTGGTTGGTTGTTTTCTGTTTTATTCTTTTCTTTTTTAAAATTTTATTTTCTTTGTTTCTTTTTAAAGTTTATTCCTCTGGTAGTCATAAAAGCAGTGAAATAATAACTTTCAAGGCAGAATCATTGTTATTTGCATAGCATAGATTTTCATTTAGTTAAAAATGCACATTTTTATTACAATTCCCTTGAAAACCAATGGCTTAAATCGAGGCTGAACAGAAAGTCTCATGAAATTACGTATGGTTTTGTTCAGTCCAAAACTAAAAAAAAGCAAAGCAAAGAAAGGATGTAAAGGATTCAGAAAACTCAGTCACCATATTATTGCCATCCTGTTACTTCACCTGTGAGGAGTATATTGCAGAACTGCACTCAGTGCTGTGCCTGTGCTTTTGATCTTGTTTTACCTCTTGTGTCATTTAAGTATTTAGAGTTAAAACATTGGAGAGTAGTGGATGCCTCAGGGGTCAGATACCCCTCAGACACACCTTTGATTCCTGAGTCTCCAGACTAAGTGTACTCCTAATACCATCTCTACCATACACTCCCACCTTCTGAAGGTACTGAGCTCCACACAAAAATGCAGCCTGTGAAAGACATTTCCAAACAACATGAAAAGTCTAGTTTACAAGCCAAGAGCAATCTTCCTACGGAATACTGATCAGACATCTCACACAGCTCCTGAGGGGCGAAAATTCCAGGCTACATCCATGTTTGGGTCTTTCTGCTGGTTTTATGTGTCTTGATTCATCTGGCACAGTGGAAAAAAAGCATCACACCTGCACCAAAATTCAGTGCTGAGGAAAAACAAGGAAAACGTATGTCTTTGGGAAGAACGGATTGGCAAAACAGGAGCACTGGACTGGGAAGAAATGAAGGTATGATGTGTGGAGAAGGAGGCATTTGAGAGCGAAAACTATGGGAGAGGTTGTTGGCACTGGAAGGCACCTCCCCTTAATTGGTTCTTTTTTGTGGGACAGGAAGCACTTCTAAAACACAACTATGTGACTACACTAGCTATGTTTGTGTTACTCAAAAAAGAAAGTCAGGCATTGACCTATGACTTTGGAGGCAGCTGTCTTAGGGTAACAACTTATTCACACTGCCTGACATTAGCCCCCTTTGGAGCAAGCTGGCCATGTGCAGACTGTGCAGGCTACATCACGCTCCGCGTTGGAGTCCCCTGAGGCTGTCATGAGTCATAAGATACGTAATCATTTCAAAAATTTTTAAGCATGCTTTGTAAGTGAGGACATTTTATAAGTATGTAACTGAGGAATAGTATTCCATGTGATATAGCATATGGGTGCTTGAGAATGCAGTCTTTTGAGTAGGTGTTTAACACAGTAGGATGAAGAGCTATCATTGGTGTACCTTACTACCTTAAAATATTATTTCATCAGAGATTTTTACTAGTGTGTAGAGCTCCATTATACTTATGTACTATTACTAAAGGCAGAGAAGATTCCAACCTTAAAACTTAAAAAAGTTTCTGATTGTTTGAGCAGTTTATTTACAAGAATTTATCATTTTACTTTACATGCTGTCTTCTCATGTTACTTCACAGATTTTTTTTTTTTTTTTTTTTTTTTTTTTTTTTTTTTTTTTTTTTTTTTTTTTTTTTTTTTTTTTTTTTTTGTTCTCACGACAGCAGAGTTTGAAACTTGTATGGATTATGGGGAAAGAAGGGAGTCCATAAAAAAAATTCTGTCCTGGAAAGACTGACATTTAATAAATTCCACATGTATTTATTTTTAAGAAGGTAAATGAGGAAAAAAAAGAATGCCACAAGCATTTCATTCTCGCAAGATACAACTATGTATCTTTTCGCTCCTGTCTACAGCTGTAGGATAACTTTAAAATATGTTCTACCCATGATATTCTTTTAGTTTAATAGCTGTTTTTAGAAAAGAGACATGCCTTATTCTTATGCATACCAATAAGCAATAGTGTTTGAAAGGTAAAGAATAATGTAATAGAACCATTTGGATACCTTAGTGGGAACATGTATTTCTCTTCTTTTTCTTGTGAAGCAGAAGTTCAGTGGCTTTTTTTAACTCCAAGGGCAGAAAGATGTTACTCTCAGTGGGGTTGAGCAAACATGCCTAGAGAACAGATAAATCCAGGGAAGAGTAAATCAACTTAGTGACAAAGAAGAAATGGGAGCAGAGAGAAGTGTGTCTCTTAACCTCACAGCATGGGAAAGGCATCTGTCTGAAGGACACAACAAAAATTAGTAGCATAAAATCACAGGGATGAGTAAATTATTGCTTAGTGCTACAAGGTCTCATATAACGTCACATTTTTAATTTGACAACTGAGTTATAATTTACAGCAGGAATGAATTTGCCGATGGCAGATTTGGCTTGGGACGAGGGAGTGCTTACTATCTCACTACAAAATATCAAACCATCTGTTTTATATAGGGAGGCACAGATTGAGAAAAATGGAGAGTTATCAGTGTGAGACAATATTCTTCATTCTCATATTTTGAATCAGAATTGTGCTAGTGTGGTAAATCTGAAAGTACCTATACAACAAATAGATATAACATATACATATATACATGATGACTTTAAATTTCTTCTCTGACAGTCCCTGTCTCGCTCACAAGTGTATATGCATACACAAACGCCTGAAAATTCAGTCTACATGCAGTCATTTTCATATCAGACAGAAATAGAAGAAATTCCATCTCTGAGCTTAAGGCAGGCACAAGGATCAGATGGATTTTCAGCCAAATAGTACAAAATATTTAAAGATATTTTATATCTGACTTTACTGAGTACTTACAACCATGACTCAAGAATGAAGCTCTTCCAAATTGAATAGGATTTGCTGTAATTTCTTTATTAATAAAAAATAGTAATTTATCGCACATTGTTCATAAATACGCTGTTACTGGATAAGATTTTAGTATGCTTTGAGAAATAAAAACATTAAAAGCTTTGGGCCTTAATGAAAACCATGAGTTTTTCCTCAGGAGGTTGCCCCACCAAGCAAAATGCAAAGCTCCAGATTAGAGAAAGTTGTTCAATTCATCCATATCAAGGTGACTTACTCACAGCTCACACCCTGCCAGAAATATTCATAGACTGATAGAGGTAGTAAATTTTAGCATGGTTTTATATTGCCAGATATACAAGTAGGTGAAAAAACATAGTTCTTTTTCTGATCCTCACTTACATGGAGTAAGATTATGCTTGCACCTGTGAATAGGGAAGCTAAAACCTAGGCCATCTCTGATGAACAAAGTAAAACATAATCAGAAATCTCCGATTCTTGGACCACTTGGTAGCTCAATAGAAGAAAAATGAATTTTTCCATGTTCACAGCAGGAGGGTTGGATGAGATGACCTTTAAAGGTCCCTTCCAACCTAAACTATTATATGATTCTATGATTAAGGATGCCAGGAATTATTTTTATTTGGCTAGTTTGTAGAAATACCAGTGAGGACTGTACTCTTACAATTTGAGGTGCCCAGGTATGTATAGGTACATTTAGAACTTGCAGTCTGACTAGAGAAGGCAAACAAGGAAATACAGACACAGATTAAGTGACTTATCTGAAGTTACCTTTTACATCTTGGGGTAGCTGGTTCAGTTAACAAAACATCAGTAGCCAATTTATATAGCCAAAAAATACTCATGAACAATCAGACATGTAAAGCTTTTGTCCAGCACTGCTAAAATATTTTAATTATAAAGAGACAGATATTCATAGCGTTCAACGGGTGAAATTTTCTTTCAGAAAGCTTCTGATCCCAGTGTGTTCTCTCAATTTGTGTACCAATAAGCAAGATTATGCTCTTCCCCACAGCTGATGGCCCTTTGCTCCCTTCTCCTCACCCCCTGTGTTGTGTCTCCCTTCGTTTTGCATGCGCCAGATGTGATCCCTAATCAGCAGGATGTCTTTTAAAGAAACTACCCAAGGATGTGAGATGGAAGAGCATGTGCAGGGAAGACGAGGGACAGACCAAGAGGAGGGTGCAGGAAGCCTTGTCCCATGTTCATCGCACGTAGTTTGCATCTGTAGTGGTCCTGCTTTTTTTTTTTTTTAATAAACCGTGATTTAGAGGGGTGGAATAGAGAACCAGGGGCACTGACAGAGGTTGGCTGAGCTGTCTATGAGATGGTGTACATTGCACTTGACTCTCATTTACCAGGACCTTAATGAAAGATTTTCCTTCCTGAACCACAACATTATCCAATCTTCCCTTGATTTGGTGTTACTCTGTTCTACTCTCTAGGCAAAATTGTGTCAGAAAAACAGAGTGTGGCACAGAGCTTGTCAATATTTGTCATAGAATGAGATTCAGGAAGCCTATTTTCCCCAGAGGCAAAGATTTCTGGCTGTGAGTAATTATGGCTTCTTAACATGTTCTGTCTTTTCCTAAGGTATTTTTGGAAGCATATGTTCCATCTCTTCACTGCTCTCAGAGTATACTTGTGCCAAGGCTTAAAACTCCAATCAGATAATCCTGAGAAAACCAGAGTGAAATAAGATTTTCAAAATCAAATCTGCAAGGCAAGTTTGGATTTGGAATAAGAAAATTTGACCCTGGTTTACCTTGCACCACCTGGCCCTGAATTGAAACAGACCAGATAATGTTCTGGAAAAGAAATTTCCAGCACATTTGTTTTAAAACAGCAGCATAAGGTGAATCCCAAATGTCTTAACTGTCTCTAAAAGAAATCTTCACAGTTTTTTTTTTAATCTCCTGTATTTGCAGAATCCAGGCTTCAGAAACCAAATTTTCAACGTTTTATGTTTATACAAAACATTGTTAACATCTCTTTCTCCTTCTTATAGCTCTTATGAAATCTTACCTTAAAATGCATATATATATATATATATATATATTTACCTGGAATAATTTACTGCTTATCATTTTGACCAGTGGTCTCAAAGATGGCTCTGGCAAATCCAGATTTGCCAACACTGGCATTGCCCCCAGTTGTCCTCCTAGCTGCATTCTGCCCTGGCACACCATTTCAGTTTCTGATCCAGTGTTTGAGCTTGGTCATCAGTGAAAATGGGTTTGCTTTAACATGCCACTCAGCAAACAGAGGCTTAGGCCCAGGTAGCTATGGATACTGGGTGGAAATCTCTGTAAGAAACATGGATGAGCTACAGTGAGTGCTTATCTCACTGAGCCCTGAGAGTTATGCCACATATCTTTACTACCAACAATTTTCACAGAAGTAAAACATAAAGATCCAAGTGCTTGGTAAGAAAAAGTAGTTTCTGAATTCTTTAAAGACAAAGATGAGATTGATTTTGCTTTGTTTACCAGCAAGGAAGCAAATTTTACTGGAGAGAGAGTTAAAATGAGTCATGATTATTTCTCTTCTGCTTTGCTCTGTTCTCTTCACTGACAGACACTTGCAGTAAGACAGTGTTGTCTGGTTTTGAAACTTATACACGGGGAAGTAGGGAATTAACAGAAAAACACAGTAAAGATTCTGACAGCTCAGTCTTTTTTAATTCATTCAGATAGTTTAGGCTTTTCTTTCAACAGTTATTTTGAAATAGTGTTGAAACAACATAATATTGTTTCACCCTTAGAGAGCCCCTAGGTCATAAACATTGTTACAGCCAAAAATCTCAACCATTAATTCTTTATCTATCATGAATGGTACCGAAAGAGCATTATCATTGCAGCTGGAAGCAATGATTTTAGCATAGAACAGGAGTGCTCTCACACTGAAATGTAGAGTAATCTTTAATTTATTATCTCTGGTCTCAAAAATATTTGAAGCACAGTGTCTCTGAGCTTTCAGGTGTTTCCTGTATTAAGTTAGATTCAGAAGAGATTTAAAACATGTTGTAATTTTGGAAAAGCAAAGCTTCTTGCTCTTTAGTCTATTCCATGCACCTTGGAAATGAGTGCAGTTGATTCTAGTTTAGCCCAAGCAAATACTGCAATAGGTCACTTTTTGAATTTCAGTTTCCCTGCTTACTTTTGGGGCAATTAAACCAGCTGTTTTCAGAGCTGCTGGAGTAGCAGTCGTTATCTCTTTAAATAAACTGCCTATGATGTACATAGATTGCTATCAGGTCTCAGCAGATATTATAATATCAGAAGATATTATTATGATAAATGAGACCTGATTACATTGCTTTTCAATGGCATTAATTTACATGTCTGTAGAAGTCTGTTGGGATTGGCTTTTATAGCTACTGTAATTTGTAGGCTTTTGACATTGCTTTGGGATAACTTGTCTAATTGGCTTTTTCCTCTCATCAGAATGGAGGATGTTTTGAAGCTGACATCACTGTGGACATTATGCTATGAGGGGTTTCTTTGGATTGTTATATGAAGGATTTTTGCCTCTTGTTAGTCTTTTGTACTTGTCATTGAAACTTTTCTCTGAGCTGCAAAAGCCTTTTTCTTTACACAGTAAGAACATGATCGAAAAATGGAAAATGTGTCAAATAAAAATTCATGAAAGGGCCACCTATACAGCAATCAGCTGAGGGGAAGGATTATTTCCCCTCATAATTCTAAGGCAGATCATTCTAAAAAGATACAGCCACCTTAAAAAAATGTGCTAAAAGAACAAATTGCTCAATAATATCTTCTGAAGGCCTTTTATTTTCTAATAGCAGTTTGTTCTCAAAAACCAACTTGTGGCCCATCCAAGCTTACAATATAGGCTGAGTTGAGGAGTTTCTGAATAATTAGAAAACTAACCAATCAGTGAGTCTAATGTCACATTTCTTGTGTGCTGAAGAATTCCACTGACTCGATGAGGAATATACTTGAAAATACACAGATCAGAAGTCCAGGGATTACACTAACTTCTCTCAAATGGAAAAAAAAAAAAAAGATACATTCATTACCCGGGAGAGAAATTTAAAGGCAGGTTGTATATTTATTAAAGGAGTCTTATTTAACAATATACAACTCATTAGGGGATATACAGCTGCTTTTCCTTTTGAGTCTGAGGAGCAAATAACTTGTGTTAGAAATATTGGGATGGGAATCCTGCCCACTTGTGCATTTCCTTTAAAAAACCCTGGTTTTGGGAGATTTCCTTCTTCCTGCCGGGACTGTCTGTTCGGAAGCTGAGTTCCCAGTGTATATTGTAGCTAGGGTTTCTTTGACAAGATTACATTTTTTATCTTGTTAGTTTCTTTACATTTGCTATTTAGACATTTTCCTCTGCAATTTCTGTGCAGCAATTGCCTTTCATGCTGCTTCTTTTGCCCCATTTCCTGCCTGATAGAGGTATTAGCTATTGGACTTACTACAGGAAATAAAACCTAGTCTTTGCCATGGCCCAAAATCTTATTTCTTTTCTTCTTCATCATAAGGCTAATCAATAGAACATTGTTAAAAAGATGTCAAACTATAGGCATTCACTAGGTCCTACTGGGTAAATTCCTCTTTTGTCTGTTCATTTGTAGATCTGTTGTCGCTGCATTGCCACACAGATAAAAATGCACATAGGATTTGGTCCAAAAACAGCAAGAAATGGCAAAGGACTGCCTGCAGTAGTGAATATTGATTTAGCAAGATCAGTCACTAGAAAGCCAATGAATATAGTATGCTAAGAATGCCTTTCATAATATATATTCTTCTGTTGTCTGATCTGTGTTAGTACCAGATAGATTTTATATAACTACAGGGAACTCAATTATTTCAAATCAGCCCTTGAGAAGGGAGTTCATTGCTCTCAAAAAAATTAAATACGGCTATCATTTCAGGCGAAACAAAAGGAACCACTTAAGTTTAGCCATACAGGTGACTTGGATGCCTTCTTTTCCAGGATATTTATTTCTAGAAATGATGGAATATGAATATGCATCATATGTGCTAATAAGTGAGATAACTTCTTGGCTCTAATCATATTGAATGTCTTCAAAGAAAATGCTTATTTTCACAGTTTTTCCATTATTAATTCCAACCCAGAGGGAATGGGTTTTGTACAGTTATCCAAGGGTCACGTACTAGAAAGTTAAAATGAAGTTCCGACACAGTTTTCTATAGAATAAAAGTAGCTGAATCCAGAATTTATGCATTCTAATTTCACATCTTCTGAGTGAATTTCTAGTTTACCAAAAAGGTCATGAAAGAAAACATGAGAGTTCCATGCATTATATTCTTCTTGTGAAATATGTCCTACTTAATTACAGCAACATCCATTCATTGAGTCTTTTTACTGTAATGAAAGATGATTTGAACCCTTGCGATTTAACATAAGCTATAATTGAAAAAACATAATTTAGTAATGGTAAGGGTATTTTCAGAACATCTTGTGTCAAAGCAGCGTATTGGCTGCTCCTATGCTGCTTTGTAAACTGAACCGCACCATGGATCCAAAGGGTATAAGAGCTACTCCAATATTCTTTATAGTATTTGTGGGGCTGGTTCTGAACTGGTGGGAAATATTCCCAACACAAAAACAGCCAGAGTAGACCAGCAAGTAGAACTTTCCTCAAGGTCTACTTATCCACACTGTGCCTAAATCCCTTGCCCGGTACCAGCCTCCCATTATTACCTAGTGGAAATATAGCTAGATAGCTTAAATAATGGTCATCTGTAAGGCAGAATGAACTTCTGACCGTATATCTGCCCATCCTGGGAATTAGGAAATACTCCTAGGGAAGCCTTCCTAGGAGCACTCTGCTTGGTACGACACACATTCATCATTATTGCACAGTCATAATAAGAATACAAGAACCTGATAAAACACATAAATTAAAAGTGATTAGTCAAAAATAATGACTTGAAGCAGACTTTTATATTCCCAGATCTTCTGGGAATCTAGAAGATCTGTATTGATCCTCTCTATCTACTCAGTAAGAGGTCAGAAAAGAACCTGAAAGGATGTCCAATCCCTCAGTGAAAATAAATTAAATCCATTTCTTCTTTTGGTATCTTTTTTCCCAATACTAAACCCCAGAATTTCTTTGCTTTTTTTTCACCTCCATCCATTCCCTTCCAGTGGTGTTGCTGAGAGGAGAGTCTGCAAACAGCAGTTTTTCTCAAATAGACATCACCGGATAAAAAAATTACACTGGACCAAGCCTGCTTTCAATTTTGGTTTCCCAAGAATTTCATTCTAAAATGTACTCTTTGCCTGAACACAGTCCGTAATGTCATGTTTATTTTCTTTTAAAAAAGCTGGATTGGTCGAGTAGTCAAAGCATCCAAAAGAGATAATTTAGTCTGGGGAGCCAAATCATACAGACTGTGTTTATTTAGCCACTCCAGCGAACAGAAAATGGCTTCCAGGAGGTAAGCTTTTCTGAAACAGCACAATTAGTGCATGGAAACTTGGCCTTGAACCATATCTCAGGGTTAGAAGTAGTATTAACCGCTAAGTATTTATCTGTACTCTGACGGTTTGGAATAGCAAGACAATATGCCAGCTGGTTCTCCACTTGCCTGTTCCCTTCCTGTAAAAAGGGTGTAGCGACTAAACAAATTAATAGCACAGTTAGCAAGGAGTCAAAAGCTCAGGTCATTTTAGTGAAAGAACTGATGCATCATTTATAAAAGGGACGATGTATCAGCCATCAAAATCACTTGAGTGAAGTCTGTATTTACTACGCGAATGGAGGAAGGAGAAGACAATTCTATGTGGGCACACAGCCAGCCTACGCACTGTTTGAGACTTTGTCTTAAATGAGCACTGCTCATCTGACTATCAGTCCACACCTACCTCAGGCATCAACATGAATTCTTACCAGTGTGGAGAGCTAATAATAGACTATAAAAAAATTTAGCTAACTTTACTGGAAGTTGGTGACATGCAGGAATCAATACACTCAGTAGGCCTTTTAGGCCACTACATGAAGACAAGGTTTGATTCTGGTTTATAGCTTCACACAAATGTCTCAAATACTGTAGGGCATCCCAGATGTCTAAGCCTAGTCAAGGAAATCAGATGTACATCTAAAAACCCCCTCAAATCTAACCTATTTCCCTATTGATTTGAGGTCAAAACTTGATTTATGGTCAAAACTCGATTTATGGCCAAAACTCTCACTAGAAATGATCAGCCTTTCAGGTGCTGACTACCCAGAACTGCCTGTGGAGATCATGTGAAAATATAAAGAACTACTGTGAAGTTTTTTAGATGAAGTCTCCATAAAAGCATTTAGATTAATTACTAAAGGGAATTCAAATTTCTTTAGTTAAATGTCAACTATACCTTCTTTATTTTATTAATCTCTGAACTAAGATAGAAACCTCAAACTACTAATCAAAATACTGATGTTCTATTAATTCAACCATTCTGGAGCCATCACTCAAAGACACCAGTGCTGAAAAAGAAACATAAATGCTGGTGTCTTAGTGCGGTCTTAGGCTCCACTTTAAAGATTTTTCTTTCTTTGTTGGATGCAAAGAAGCATTTTACAAAAATCAGACTCTAAAGAGGAAAATTCAGCTGTCTTACCCCATTTACCTCAATAACATGTTCATTGCTTCTTCTGTTCCTACCTCCTTGCAATCTGTCCTTCAAGAACAATCTTTGCTTTAATGAGGTGCAAATTTTAATGTCTAGTGGGACAACTTAAATGCTAATATTGTTAAGCATGGGCAATTTTTCCTTCTTTTCATTCAGCCTCCCCCTCAAGGATATTAAACATGAAAAACTATGTTAATGTATTGTAAAGTAGTATAGCTTGGCTGAGAAAGTCGTGAAAAGCAAAGTGTCTATTTTCTGTACCAACATTAAGTCAACTATACTGCAAATCCTGTCTGTTTTATAACAACATAAACATACATATGTTTTCCATACAAAATAATTTTCTTCATAGCAAAACAAAATAAAAATATAAATTTCATAAACCCATAAAACAACATAATCTGTTCTGGAAAACTGGAGCTGTCATTTGTCAGGCTTGCAAAGACTGAAGTTATCTCTCATTTCCCAAGGGCATGGTCACTACTGAAGTGTCCAGTAATAACAAAAAGATCTGAATAATGATGAGGGCTGGTTAAAAGGCTTTCTGGGTTACTATCGACGTCCCTGCTGGAATACTGAACTAATTCTAACTGAAATTTATCACAAAACAAAACAAAAGTTCAATTTTCTGCAAAGAAAATGAAGTATTCTATCCCAATTGGGTCTAGAGTCAAAATATTCCAATGAAATAGCTAAATCTGTCTTTTCTTTTCCCCAATGAAATATGCCACTCAGGCCTTATGGAAGCTTTACTTCAGCAGCATTATTCTGGTTTTCTCCTTTGTGGGAAAAAATATCTAGTCAGATTGTGTTACAGTAGTAACTATTCAGAAATCTGCACTTCCATCATCAAAAGGAGAAAACTATATCAAGAAATCTAACCAGATATTGTAGCCTACAAAGATACTGAGGCTGTAGAACATGAATATTATGGGGTTTCATCATGTGATTTTGAATAAAAATATTTATGTGTTGAAGATAAATGTGCACGTTTTGGGGGTAAAATATGATAAATATTGTTTTAAAAAAAATCATGTCATGAAGCACATTTTTGTTCATAAAGAAGACATAATGGCTTTAAACATCTGTTTTCCTTTGTCTTTTCGGAATTTGGATGAGGGATTGGGCACCCCAGTGGGAAAATGGGAATCTCTTAATTTCCAGGAAAGAAAGCTCCCTTTTCTAGCTCTGTAGAGAAATGTGATAATAAACTTTAAAATCACAGTGTGTTTGTGTATAAAAACTTGTTACTGATCCAGGACTGATTCTTCTACAGCTTTGGCCTCCAGCCCAATTGCTTCAGAGAAGAAATGCCAAATCTGTAAGGAGAAGGAGGAAACATTTTTATGGCAATTTGATTTAACAACAAGAACAACAACAAAGGAATCCATTTGAAGCAATTTAAGGATTAAGAATGTGAAACTTGGGTTTGATGGAATATCAGGAGCAGGACAGATGAGGCAGTAAAGATATAGAAGAAATTAATTTATACAATTCCGTTAAATATTTAGTTCTGTAGTGCATATATATTTATCTGCATATGAACATGAACGTAATCCTGTATCCAAGTCTGTAGTTTTTAAGGCTACAACATTTTAATAAATTCTAAGTTTTATATTTGTCTGAGCTACCACTAACTAGGCATTTAATCACTGGTTTGAATGAATTCATAGTAGGCTGATCTAAAATAAATAATACTTCTTTACAACACCCTGGCTAGAGGTGAATTTGCTCTTCCAATATTACTCCAACTAGGATTGAAATCTACTTTAAATTCAGAGAGAAATTTCCTATGTGCAGAATTAACTGTTAAATTATTACACTTTTAGATAAAATTAAAGGAAAAAAAAAAGCTTGCCAAATAAAATAAAGTTTACAGGTTGAGAATTGTATTAAGTAAGCTCTAGGAAATTAAATAAATTCTGAGACATCAAAAATGACTGATTATGGACACTTGACATTATACCCTTTGCTTAAAGAAGATTCCCTAAAACTTAATCTGTAGAAATCCTTAATTGTGGAATAAGATAGCCCATCAGGATTTCTACAGGTCAGTTTTAGGAAGCAGACCATGCACATAAGCTTAATTTTTGTAGAAATGAATAGTTTAATGTGTTACTGCATACTCAGTAGCTGATATAAGCCAGGATGTTGTGAGTGCATTTGACCTGGTTCAGAAAAACTTGGTGCCTGCAAGCACATTTATTGCTCCCTTGCACTTGGGGTGGTTAAGAAATTATTAAGAATGCTTTAAATGAAGAGTGATTTTTGCTACATCATCCAAAAGAAAAATAACCCTGAATTGCAAAATTCATTTTGTAAGTGGCAATTTTATTTTTTCTTTCATGAACCAGTACCAAATGGCACTTAAAATACCTTAGTCTGTCAGGATTTTGACCTCAGAAATATCAGTATGCCAGCAAATTGATGAATCCTTCTGTTTTTATTTGGTATACATAAAGATGTTCAAACAAAACAGTGAAGGGTATTAATTAAAGGCTTAATTTGTACTTATAAAAAAATAGGCAAATGGCAGAAGATAAATTTTATTATGTGTACATATGCATAACCTCTAAGTGTTTACTAACCATTCCTAAATGATTTATAAAACAAAATGTAATGGACAATCAGTGATCAAATTATTTCATCAAAATATGTAACTCTATTTCTTTCAAATGGTGTAAATCTGAACAGTGCTTCCTAAGTGCAAGAAACAACAGGTTATAAAGAACAAATACTTTCCAGGCAGGTCAAAATAATCTGTGTTTTTGAAGAATTGAAGTCCTGTTGCTCAGATATCCTGAATGGCTCCCACAGCAAACTTGTGTATCCACTTTACTGAAAAAAAAAAGAAAATGCAGCCATACAATTCCCTCTTTCAGGGGAACTAGTATTTGGGGGGCTGGTATACATTTTTTTACCAACCTATGCAAGGAAAAGAGCCATTCAAAACCAAACCTCTTCAGAAATAGCAAATATGTCAACATTAGTTCAGGATCAGCACTGTTTGAAGAAGATCAGGAATCTAATCTTAGTGTGATCATTCGATTTTCACACATTGTATTTCAGGCAGTCATACTGGATCATCGCCAAGTCTCAAACTACACTTTCCAGTAAATCAGAGGACTTCAAATATTATAAGTCATGCTTCAATTAAAGGGAAAGCTCCACACAGATCTGTAGTTCACCTGAGTGGCCAGCAGCAGAGATTATGTAGAGGAGAGCCTGGCTTTGGAGTGACACCATCTTCACTCTCTATTGGTGGAACATGTCGCACTATCAGGCATTATGATGTAATTCAAAGTAATCGATTTGAAGGGGAATGCAGAAGAGTGATAAAACACTAAAGCAGATTATTGATAATGCAAGTAAATAAGTGAGTAAGTGTTGAAGTGTGATTTTTAAAATAGGGATTCGAGTTCCATTTTTGTGCGCCCTTTATCATTTAATCAGACTCATCCTGACTATCCTTAAACAAAGTTCATATTCTTACACTAACATTGTAGTTAATTATCATGATATTTTACATGTTTTACAGTGTTAGAGGCCTTGGATTAATGTTATTTTAATGCATTATGGTTTCATACAAGTGAGTTGCTTTTTAGCAGATGATTTTCAGATGATATTTCACTGCACAATATGTCTTGAAAAGCAGGAAAGAAGAGGAATTAGTACCTTGAAGGGTAGCACCGATGCATGCAGAGCTTCTGAAAACCTGTGATATTGCTAGTCCTGCCAAGATTCAAGTTGTTCTGTGTCAATAAGGATTAAGAGATTAGTTCACGGTATCACATGTAGCTTTAGACTTGCATTCAATATCAGAAATAAGAATAGAACTGGTAAGAGTCTGACTTCTTTGAAATCACCTGGTCCAACTCCTCTGCCGTGGACAGGAACATCTGGCACTAGATCAATTTGTTCAAGAGTGTAGCACGACACTCCACCTAAGAGGGGACACTGCAGCTCAAGCTTTGTTATCAGTGTTGGCTTGAGCAAAGAAGGCCTCCATTTTGGTGGTGCAAGAAGGGTCTTCTGATGAGTGATAAGACTGAGCAAGGAGGGTCTGTTGTTCTTAGTGCTGAAGAATGCTGAGACCAGCTTGACCGAGCTATCAGACTCACCACAAGGATATGCAAGACAGGGAGACCCAGACTGAGGCTGGGAGCAGTAAGGATGTGCAGACCCTGATACAGAGTCAAAAGTGCTGAGCAGAACTGCTAACACTTTTTTTAACACAAGGCATATTTTGTTGAATAAGCCTGACAGCACATAATCTAAAAAAATGCATATGTCTGATTGTCAATCACTTTATACTATAAAAGGTGAGTCTCACTTTCACACAGTGAGGACATCTAGTGTACCTCCCTAAGGGGTGTGAAGATCCTTCCCTTGAATGGGGAAGGATTCTTCTTCTTGAAGGCTGAGAGAAAGAGATCTGAGTATGGTGGTTAGTGTACATAAATAACATCAATCTCTACTTAGCAATTGTTTTGCTAGCTTAAGTATTGCTTGAATATAATTGCTTTAATATAATTGCTTCGATATTGCTTCAAAAATAGTGCACTGCATAACTAGTTATATCCATACAGTGTAGTAAATAATTCTGATCAAGGTATTTTTGTGTAATCATTATTGTAATCAATTTAAATAAATAATTTTATTTATATATTTGGGTTTCCATCCTTAATCCTGAGGGACAAAGTTGTATAAAAGTCTAATTACACATGTATAATCCTTTAGCCATAAACCCCTGACAAAATCTGCAGCTAAGACTGAAACCAGCTGCACCGAGGCTCCCCTCTGAGAAGGACTTTACAAAGCAAGAGGATCCTCCTCGTGACTCAGTTGAAGACCACCTCTAACTAACTTTGACACTCCCACTCTGCCTGTGACAAAGCACAATTAGGTTACACAAGAGCTCCTCCAACCTGACCTTACCTTGAACACACATAGTGATGGGACATCCACAACTGCTCTGGGCAATCCATTGTACTGTTTCACCACCCACACCATAAAAAAAAAAAAAAAAATTCCTTGTTTTCAGTCTAACCCTACCTTCTTTCATTTAAAAAAACAGCCTCTTCTCCTGTCACTTCCAGGCTCTTACGGAATGTGTTCCTCCTTCTTATAATTCCCCTTTATGTATTGAAGGGCTACAACAGGGTGTGCCTAGAGCCTTCTTTTCTCTAGGTTGAATGTCTCAACCTATTTTCATAGGAGAGATGCTCTAGCATTCTGGCCATTTTCATGGTCCTCTTCCGGACCTGCTCCAACACGTCTGTCTTTCGCTGGGAACCTCCAAGCTGGATGCAGTGCTGCAGGTGGGGTCTCACAAGAGCAGAGCAGAGGGCAGAGAATCACCTCCCTTGACCTGCTGAAGCCTCTTTTTATACAATGTACAATACAGTTCACTTTCCAGGCACAGGGAAACATGTTTATGTTGAAGCTAATTTGAAAGAAAGTTCTTTTTCTAAATTGCAGTTTGCAAGACCCATTGACTCATTTCAGTGTCAGAAACAGAGAACAACATCCCTCTAGATCTCTTTTCTGGAAGGCATCCCTTTTCAAGAGAAGGCTTAAACATGTGCTTAATGAGATGAAGGCAGATGCTTAAAGATAAATTTACGTGCATGCTTGAATCAGGGCCTACAAAATTATAGGCAACAGGCTGGAAATATAAGCAGTTGAAATCCTGTCCTTTCCATCTGGACATGGAAATACTTGTTGTCAAACGTTCCATACTAGAGAGATGGGCTATTTATCTGCATGCTGAGAAACATAGCTATACAAAAAAAAAAAAAAAAAATCTTACAGATAACACATATGGCAATTTTTTCTTTTTTTCTTTTTTCTTCTTCAAAGACATCCAAAAACAATTTAAGAAACCAAAATACATTTCGTAAGATTTTTTTCTCAGTGATTACATTTGACCTGCAAATTGTTACAATGTTCTGTCATGGAAACACACAGTTAGTGCTCTGGCGACAAAGTTCATAAAACAAGTATAGTTCTTTGTCTTGACTGAATAGAAAAAAAATTGCGAGAAACAATCCACAAAAATATTGTAAGTAGCACAAAGAATGCTAGCATTTTAAATTTAATTTCAATAAATATTTTTACAAGAATTTGCAGCAGCACTCATGTTAGCTTTCAGATATTTTCAAGAAATGCTTGAAGTATAAAAGAAATTAATTCTATTTCAACCCACCTGTCTTTGTAAGTAGACACATAATTCCATTTAGTGCTGTTTATATTTTCTCTAGGATTAATGTTTGAACAAAGACAGTGCCCTTCTTATCATCGTGCTTCTACTAAGTGTACTTACTGTTTTAATAAAGGAATCTAGATTTATTAAAGGTATATCAGGTGCATCTTCATTATAAGAGCCATGTCAAATCTGTCTGCTTCATTTTTTCCTAATTTTAATGTTAAAGGACCCTTAACCTTTTGTGTTACATACACACAATATCTGCATGGTGAAGTCATAACCCTCTGTAGTATTTCATTATATCCCTGTCATATCTTGCAGAATAATTTAAACTATCATTGTTCTAGTTAATATACCTCCCTACCTAAGTCTTCTGAAAAAAATCCTTGCCATTTCCCTGAAATGTACATGTGAAAAGTTAACTCAGAGGAGCCCCATTTATTATCTATTAAAAGCAATAGGGAGTTTTTGTCACTGCATTTGCTTTTTAAGAGTATTTCCCACTATGTCTTACTTTGCGCTTAGGCACTTATGATCTTAAATCTTTATAACATCTCTGTGAACTCAGCTATTTCTCTTAGTGCAGAAAATTACTAATGATTTACTTAAACTGGAGGCATCAGTCTTTTTCTCTTCATAATTAGTTAGGTCCAGAGAGATTAAAATTATTCCTTTTCCTTCCATTGTATTCTTCCACAGGTTTCTCATTCTCTGTATTTCCTGCCTTCTCTCTACTTGTTTGAGCGAGATGACACACAGACTTTTACAGAAATACAAAGTGCCTGAGAGAAGCCATTCTGTTATTTGAAGAAGGTCTGGTATTGTCTGACCTATGAGCTCACTATTGGACCTCGAGACTATCTCAGGTAATGCTATTGTTCACTGAAGCAGATCCAGCTCTTGCAAATTACTAGTTGTCATATGTTTTCTCTTCCCTTTCAAGGACTGCTTCACAGGCTAAATGACTAGTAATGAAAAGAAGAGGATAGTCTATATTTAATAAATCTATTTTATAGCAAAACACACTGGAATCATGTGATTTGTAGGCTTACCATTTATTTGTGCAGAGTAATAATACTGTGTGAATGAGCACATAGGTATAAGAAACTGCAGTTGTAAATAAGAGTCCTGTAAGGGGCACAAGAGAAATTCTCCCACTGTTACAGGGTAGGAAGTGCTGGAAGCTTACTGTTGGGCAAATATAGTAAGTTGCTTTTCTTTGACTTTTTTTAAAGCACCCAGTGTTCAGAGAGGCAGTGTTTCTTCATGGCCGGTAATAAAACAGGAGAGAACTTGTCATAAATCACTATGGTGCAGCAGACTTGGTGAGGCAGCAAGACAAAGGAGAGTGGGCGGTGAGGTTACCATGTGAAAAGTAAATAAGGACACACTGTACACTCTCTCTTTTTTTTTTCCCCTTAAAAATTCTTATTAGCTTGCTACCATTTCTCTTTACCTGCCTTGAATATTGAGATCATAAGCCTTTCAAGAGCAGTTCTGCTGTTTCTGTATTACATAGTCTATAGTCCAGTAAGACCATAATGAGATTCATCAGTGCTATCAAACTAAACTTTATGTATTATAAACACATATCCAAGAGGCATCATATTTTTCCATTATATATCATACAAATACACATCAGTTATAAATTTAAAGACATAAATTTATAAATATGCAAATAATGCATTTAGATGTAACTTTAGGTAACATTTATATATATGAAGTGTAAACCAACATGCACACCTATACGTACACACACAGAGAAGTATATTCCTTTTCTTATGTAAATTAGTATATGTACATTTTATTATGCATCCACATGCCACGAAGGTTCCCTTTAGTGGAGAAAATATAAAATAAAACAAATTATTGAAGGGTTTGTCCCACAAATCACATAATCTTTCCCTACAAGCTATTAGTGTCTCAATCTCTGTAGATTTAAGTTTCTTCTCCCACCATGTACCACAACTGAACTCTAGTTTTTACCTTTATTCTGTCTTCTTTCAGTTTCTGCACATGACGGAAAGTGCAGATTTTATACCATTCTTACCAGTAAAACAACAGGAAATAAAATTACAAGAGCAGTTTGTTCAGGTTTCATAAGCATTAGATAATATATTGTAACAATCATTATTCTACATTCTGTCTTCTACAAGAGGAAGACATCAATTATATTAATACAACTTCCCCTGGTGTGATAAAGGCATTTCATGACAGCAATTAAGTTAATCTCCTACAGTAGTGAGGTTTTGTGCTATAGGAAATCCCACATGAGAATGACCATAAGACTCCATGTCACGTAATTTCATGTCTTGAAGGTAGCCCATCTTGTTCTCTAGTGAATCACAGGCTTTCTTAGATTGCTTTGTAAAGCAGAAGTGGAAACTGAACCAATCTCAACTGTGTTGAAGACAGGAAGGAAACCACAAACACAACTGACACAGAGATACCCACAGCCTAACAGAGGATTCAGGTTTACAATTCCATATGCCAATCATCATATCCCAGGTTCATGGAAACAGCCCAGATTTGTCCCTCTAATTGTAAAACCTTCCCT
This sequence comes from Oriolus oriolus, assembly GCA_013400235.1. Lineage (NCBI taxonomy): Eukaryota > Metazoa > Chordata > Aves > Passeriformes > Corvidae > Oriolus > Oriolus oriolus. Next base: position 85,010 of record VXBT01006407.1, read on the forward strand.
TAGGGTAACAAACTGCACCTATTTGGCATCACTCAGGGGTTTCTAACTGCTATGCTACTGCTTTCCCATACATCCAATTGTTTATATCTCATCCCTATCTTTTACTCTTCTGGGGTGTAAGTGAGTTAAATCAGTTCTTAAAATTAAGTGAGATGAAACCAAGAGCTGAGATGCACGTTCATCTCACTAGAAGCAGGAGTTCAGTTTAGAATTTCCAGTGGCAACACACAGTGGCCTCACTTGACAGTCGAGGTAAATCCCTTTCACTTGACAAACCATGATGGGCATTTGGGAAACATGCTTTCATGCAAACTCTCTCAAGTAAAAACCTACTGCTGCAGCTGAATTCTCTCCTACTCTTTCAGCTATCTGAACATGGGCATCTTGTGCCATCTGAATGATTTCAAATCAGCCTGATTTTCCTCCAGTTGCCAGTACAGAAAAGTATGTATCTTCTGTAGAACCTATAACTATTTCCATGCATGAACTTTCTGGATCTCGTGTGATGTCCAGACAAGTCCCATCACCCAGCTGTCCAGCTAGCAGAATCTGAACCTCCCATTCATCCCTCACAGGAGAACACATTCTCACTAAAACAGTAGAAGAAGGTAGATAATGCCAGTAGTAGGCATTTTATGATAAAGAAATATGAAGAAAATAGAAGGAAAATTAAAAATTAAAACAGTCTGATACATATATCTGATGCAGAATTTCAGAACAGCGCTTCTGTTATGGCCTTTGGAGCCAGTAGCCTGTTCTTGCTGGGAGCGAGCTGAGGAAGGATGGCAATGCCCTTGCTCAGGATGAAGGCTGTGTCTCCACAGCCATGTCTCCAAAAGCCTTTCCATCACCTTAATATCCTTGTTTGGAAGCAACTGCGTTCATTCATCCAGAGAACTGTTCTTCTCAGCAGCAGAGCTAACAGTGGGATTCATGATGGCAGTGATGGCAGCTGTCAGCTCTGTAACACAAGGAAGGCCCTCGCCATCTGCATGCTCAAGGCAGAGGGCTACAGAGCCACAGAGACCCCAAGGTTTCATACTGAAGTTTTACAAATGTCACACTGCGAGCCCTTCAGCACTGTAGCTGGAGATCATCTGCATCATGAATATTCCATTGGAAGAAACTGATCTGGAACTTGCCATCTTATCATATCTTGAGGTAGCCACTGGGCACTGGTAGCGCTGAAGAATTCATCTGTGTCTATGCAAATTCAATGGAAGAGACCTGTCTGTATGCTTTATTATTTATAAAGAGAAAAATATCCCTTGATTTAAAAATGGACCAACAATTCATACAATCTATGGGTTTTGGTAAACTTGCTTTATCTTGTATTTGGCAGCAAAGAAGGTGAGAGAGTCACAAGTCTCCAGAAGCAGGAATGTCTTCATTTGGATGAACTCTCCAGATGTTTAGCTTTCTTGTAGGTTTTATCATAACTGAGATTCTTGAGACATTTTATTTTACCTTAATTTGCCTTTTTTTTTTTTTACTATCCTTAATATTCCCTTTTAGTGTCCTTTACTGTTTCTTTTCCTGGACTTTTTTTAATGTTTCTTCTGCTTTAATTCTACCTTATCAAAATTCTTCTGTTGGGGAATACAGTCAGTGCAGGCAGCTTGGGGTGCAGATACAGTGCCAGCTGCAGGTTGAGCTCTGGGTGGCTGGAGATAATGATGCAAGAATGATTTTTGCTTTTATATTTCCTTCATATATATATTCTAGCTCTATTGTTGTGTAGTTATATAGTTCCTAGCTAGCCCCAGAACTTTTCCCTACCCTGATAGGCAGAAAGACAAAATACATTCCAGAGGCTCCAAACTGGGGTCCAAGGCCCCTATCCTATCTTGGTTCTTCCTGGGAGCCAAGGTTGAATCCAGCTCTTCGAGACACATTTTCATAAACAAAGTTTAGTTCTTATCTAAGGGGGGAGGATTTAGAAAAGGGTTAAACCAAGGAAGAATTACCTCACCACTTATGTCTCTCATTGGGGATTTTTGTCACTTATGCTAATTTTCTAAACTTATAAAACTGTACTCATCCTGTGCAGGGGTGGACATTTTCCATATCTGCCCCTTGGAGGCCTCCAACAAAGACCTTTATATTACCTCCTATACTGTTATTGTCTCGAAAGTCTGTTGTTTTATTTCTAGGTCCTTAAGGCATCAACAAGAGGCCGTGAACTGCTGACCCTTTGCGTAACAAAGGGCTCAGGGACCTGGGGTGGCCAGGACCTGTGGTCACCCAGGTGACCAAACACTCAGTGACACAGCAGAGACTTTGGATTCAGTAGGAAGAGATGAGACTTCTTTGAGGTTTCTTTAAATAGGCTTAAGAAAAGGCTGGGATGAAGGGATTCACACATTTCCTGCTAACTTAATGATATATAGGTGTGAAAACTCACTCTTGTACATGTTCTAAGCATTAAAGAAATTGAGCTTCTCAGTGGACTTTCAGACATGGAGTCATGAAGAACAGATTCTTTTCTTATACATGGTCTAGTAATAGAAATAGAAACAGAAAGAGACCTATGCAAAGCTAAGCAGCAAGGGTTTCTTTAATGTTTCCAAGAAGATAAAATTATATTCTGAGTTATGCTTGGGACAGTTGTATCTTTTGATGACCTGAGACTTAGAATACATAGATTTAATGTGCTAACATTAGCTAACAGAGAAAGCCAGCAGACACGGCAGTTTGAGCATAAGAATAAAAGAAGGGGGTGTCAAAGGGGCCCTCATGTGAAATTCTGTGACTACTAGTCTCACACATGGTGGTAACATCATAGGGCACTTTCCTCTGTAGGTGTTAGAGCAACTGTCCCTGCAAGGGTAGAGGCTTCGACGCAAACAAAGTCTCAGGCAGCAGAATCAACCCTACCAGTTTGAGGCTGGAGGGAATTCCAGTAGAAATGCACTTCTATCCTGTGGGGAAGGTTTGCCATCATGGAGGAGCTGTTCTGGCAAGTGGATGAATTAAGAGCAGAAATGAGCATCAGAGAAGAAGAAAGGGAACAAGATAAGATCATCACTGAGACTCAGCAGCTTGAAAAGCTTCACACACCATCTGCAGAATAGCAGCAGTCAGGGCTCGTCCCAACCATCAATGTAAATGAAAATTTTGGAGAGCGGGAAGGATGGAAAACTAGTGACTAGACAGGATTACTACCTGTCAGGGGTGTTTAACAAGAAGTGCCAGGTCCTGCACCTAGAGAGGAACATCTCCATGCACCAGAATAAGCTGGGGCCATCCAACTGGAAAGCAGCTTGGCAGATAAGGACCTAAGGATCTAGTTGGCTGGGCACCAAATTGATCACGAACCAAAATGGTCTCTTTGACACTCAGAACTGACTATTGGTATCCTGGGCTGCCTTAGGAGCGATGCCTACATGTTGAGAGATGTAATCCTTCCCCCGTATTCAGCACTTGGTGAGACCACACCTGGAGTGCTCTGTCCAGCTTTGTATTGCTCAGTACAGCAGAGACATGTTGAGACTCCAAAGAAGGGACATTAAGGTGGTTAAGGGACTGAAGAACCTCTCGTATGAGGAAAGGCTGAGAAAACTGAAACTGTTCAGCCTGCAGAGGAGATAGCTCATTGGGGATCTTACTAAGATATATACATGGCTGAAAGAAGGGTGAGGAAAGGCTCTTTCCTGTTGTGTCCAGTGACAAGAACAGAGGAAATGGGCATAAACTGAAATATGGGTGATTCACTCTAAACATCAGAAAACACTTCTTCAGTGTGAAGGTGGCTGAGCAGTGGCACTGGTTGCCCAAGGGTGTTGTGGAATCTTCATCCTTGAAGATATTCAAAAGCTGTCTGGACATGATCCTGTGTAACCAGGTCTAGGTGGTCCTGCTTGATCAGGGAGTTGGATGAAATGATCTTGAAGTCCCTTCCAATTTCAGCATTTCCGTGATGCTGTGATATATCTCAGATTTACCTTTTCCTGAGGATTGAGTCAATAAAGTCCCTAACCTTGTGTATTCTGCTTTTAAACTATATGACTTTGATTTATTGTGCACTAAAGCTAACAAACAACATATATTTCTCAGTCCAATATATACAGCACATTGGACCATATTTTTAATTAGGAGTCCCTATAAATTTAGGTGAAGAAAAAATTTTCAGGATTATGAGATGCTAGTTAGAATGTGGTGAGAGTAGCTGGTTCATTTTTGTTAATGAACATTTCTACATGTAAGTGTTGTAAACTATCTCTGAGCTCTGTCCCTTGCAGATTCTGCTATTCAGGGAGCAAACTGAATGTGAGCAGGCGATCCATGAATAAGTGAATCTAAACCTATAGAAATAATTTTCACATGTTCTCTATCATAAATAAATGTAGCAAGGAAGAGGAGACATGTCAGGTAAGTACAGTAAAGCTGTATTTTTTACCAAGTCTCTTACTCAGTTTCTGTCTTCAACTCAAAATGACTCACAAATTTAAATAATGCATGGCAGGAATGGAAAATCTTATGAATTACAGCAGACACTGGGACAGCTAAAATAATATAAGAAATTCAGACTGACGATTCAGTCTGGTCTGCCCATAAAAGAAACAAAATCAAGAAAGGATCATCAGGCTGCTGGAGATGTGCATGGGCAGTGTATCTCGCGATGTACTTCTGCAACAAGCCCCTGCATACACAGCAGAATTTTTGCTGACTAATTATTTTCTTCTATTAATAATGTTTAAATGTGACCAACAATGTAGATTTTCCGGAAGATTATCTTGCCTACTGTTTGCATGTGTCTGCTACTTCAGCAATTGCAGTTTGTTCTGTGTAATGAAACGATATTTAAATGTCCAAAGCATTTCCAATTACCTTTGCTTCCTGTCTCATGACTGTACTTTCCACCTCTCTGACTGCAGTCCCTGTTGGTTTGCCCTACTCACAGCCGTTTAAAATTTTGCTGCAAATACCATTTTCCTGTCTCATTGCTTTGATCATCTTGCTGCTCAGCTTTGCGTTATTTTCTTAGTGCTCCTTTATGGCACAAATTAAGTGACTTGTTTCCATTTTAGAAGCTTTCCGTGACCTTTTCAATTTTCTATGATGTTAATCCCATCACTTATCTGAAGTTCACTCCCCTACTTCCTGTATTGTTGATTAAGCATCTTTTTTCTGGTTTTTTTTGTGCTGAGACATGCCTCTCACTGAGAGGAGTTTCCTGTAATATCATTTTTTTTTCTTATTATGGCTACAAAAGACATGAAAAATAAGAAGGCTGTTGTAATACATGACCTATCATGCCGGCTAACTTTGTCTCGTTGCCTCCCTGTACTGTGCCATATGTCTTTCCATACTTATTATCCCACCTCTTTGGAGCAAGGATTATTTTTTCATTCTTGGATTGTAGACCACCTTTTTAAGTGGGCCACTATTTCAGAACTAGACTTCCTAGACGTTGTGGGAAGTACAAGAGTATTTGTAATGGGTCATTACAAATGAATCATGCTCCAAGATCTTGCAATCTAAGCCTAAAACTAGAGATGGCAGATGGATACTGACGGACAGATGGTGTTGAGCAAAAACTAATACAAACAATTTCCAATTATATAAATAACACAAACAAAAGGAATACACATAAAAATAACACTCATACATATGATATGCAAAATAATAATCTGAATAATAAAACTAGACATACCTAGAAAAAAAGCATTTATAAATAAAAAATCATCTCACAATAATATTATTTTTACCCTTCTCAGATAGATTTAAAAAAATTTAGTTGCCTTGCCTAGGTTAGATTTCCTCAGTAAATAATATATTTTGAGGAATGTGCTCATATTGCCTAAATTTAGATCTTGCCTAAGTTACAAAATCAATCTTTATAAATCTTTTTACTACAGAAAGGAAAAAAAGCACTTCCAGAGGAAAATTCCTATAATATTAGGACAGGATATGCCAACCATTATGAGAATCTATATAGAAAATTCAGAGAAAATCTTCTAACTTTAAAGTTAGATCAGGAAAATGAAGATGTGCATGAATTGGAGAAGAGATATGAAGCCTGGGAAATAGCTGAAAATTGAACCTAGAATTCTCAAGCCTCAATTAATCATTGTAGTTCTGAAACTTCCTTAGCAGGAACCAACAGCCCAGTAATAATAAGGTAGATTTCCAGGGTCTTACAGGGCAGGATGTCAAGGACACTGTTTTAGTTTTAAAGTAAACAGACTTCAAATAGAAATTATCTTTGAATTGCAGACAATTTCAGCAAATCAATCTATCCAAGCCTTCTATCAAAAATTAATAAATAATTTTCATTGAAAATTCAACATTTATTTACTTAACAGCTTCTATGATTTTTGATAATCACATTTGGTACATAGTTTTGAGGATAATATGTTTATATATTGGGAATGGTGCTATATTTAGGTTTGCATTTTGCCTTCTTGTAGCCGAGCTCTAAATTATTACCATGTATAGCTCTCCAGTTGATAATACAACATATAAAGGCACTATTTCTGTAGTCAATATTTGGATTACTGGGTCAACATCTCGGCAAGTACACATGTACAAGGCTTCAAATGATTAGAGAGTATGTTAAATGTTACTATATAAACTGATACTAGGAATCAAGTGGAATTAAAATGTAGTCAATAGGGACATCAAATCACAGCCCTCTTTTATTCAGATGTTTGAAAATGTGAAACACACAAGAAATTGTGAAAAACAGCATCAGAGCTGCTGGAGAAAGAGGGAGCAAAACAAAGGTAAATATGTACATAAAGTTGTTATTAAAGTATTAACTTTAATTCTCTTTTCATCTTTCTGCTTCTATGTTATGCACCTATTTTCATGACATCCATGTTTTACACTATAGAATTTGACATTTTACTAGAAAAGGGGAAGAAGCAATGTATTTCAGCTACCAGTAAATCAGTTACTGGGTATGTTTTTCTGCAGTTTCCTATTGAAGTTTTCATTGTAGGCAAGACATTTGGCAGTGCATTCCTCCTCTGCCCTTCTGAATCTCTATGATAATTTTGTTTAGCGAGGGCGGAATATAAATACAAAAGTGAGGATAACTTGGTGGTCTGTGTGGCTGAGTCAGAAAGTGCTTTTGCAGACACAGATGATCAAGTTTGGCAGAGCACACTGAAGTGCTGGGTGTCTGAACCCCAGTGCTTGTTGTGTGCTGCTCAGAACACGACTGGGGGCTCTCAGGGGTAGGATTTCTGTCTGTCTGGAATACTCCACACTGATGTACCACATGCCATTCATGGCATGGGTATCCATGGGCATGCTTGTTAGCTCCAGAGCCTATGCAGTTTAAAGTAATGGATTTACAGCTCTCCTCTAAAGTGAGATTTTTTTCTCAGATGTAAAGCAAAAGCTTAGCCTATTGATATGAAAATCTCTGTAGACACCATAGTGTATGGAGATATCTGACTAAGCTTGGCTTATGAGGAAAGATTGTATCCTACAGAAAGACTCAAAGACAGACAAGGGAAATAGCTTACCAGTGCTGATCTCCAAATCGCTATTCTTTTGGATGTGCACTACAGACTTTTGGAGGAACTGAGGAGAAAAATCAGCTATTAACCCAAGTTCAGGATACTCAAAAATGTTTGTGTGTTCAACACCACTCTGAAGTGGTTTCAAAGGATTCAGACACCAAATATCTGAACACTGGGCAGGCCAAATGACATAACATCGCTACTTATTGTGATTTTGTAGGGAGTTCTACATATGAACTCCTACAGACATGTCCTAAGTTATTTAGGTATAGCAGTTATGTTGCTGAAGGCTATACGTGAACAGATATAACACCAAAAGAAGAAAAAAAAGCCACATGAATTACAACTTGTTTTTAAAAATTCTCCACAATGTTCAGAAATATTTAATTCATTTCATGTTACTCATAAGAAATTCTGTCTTCATTCAGTTTTCAAAAATGTAATCATTCCCTTTTTGTTTCAGGCTTCTATTTTTAACCTCCTTATAGGCTTGTAGTTGAAATAATTCTATTTTAATGTTTTAATAAAAGACTTTCATTACCCATATTGGTATTTCTTTCCCCAGAACTTATTGGGAATCATTAATAAGTTTTCAAAAGGTTTTCTGTGCTCTGAAGATATGTAATAGCCTCATAACATAACCTGAAAAAAGTAGTGTAATGTCCTGAACTGATCTGAGATGAAAATCAACACCAGGATCTTCATTTTCAAATGTCCTAGAGGCAAAACTGGCCCAAGATTTTTTTTTTTTCCAACCCTTATTCATAGTTTACCCTTCATCACTTGTGGTGTACCACTCACTTAGTGGTGCTGGCAAAAGTGGCTGTGGGGCTGACCTGAGATCGGTGCTGGAGCAGAAATTGAAAAGAGGAGGAGAAGAAGCAGCAATTCATTAAGTTCACATTAAAGTCAAGAAAAAGCAAATGTAACTGTGCCCCAAGGTGGTAGCCAAAGAGGAATGTAGTAGATTTAGATAATATAGAGGGTTTTAATGCATCTGCTCACATTATCTTGTATTAGCACTGTAGACTTACTTCCCTCAGCAAAAATCACTTTTGTAAAATGTCTAATTTTGAGTGCTTTGATTTTTTTTTTTTAAATCTTTTTTTTCTTTTTGGTCCCTGCTCATAACGTCTCAAGTTCTGTTTTCAGTGCTAGCTTGATACAAATTAACAAGAAATTTCACCGTTGCTTCTGAAAGCAGAAGGTAAGGAGACATTTCTGGCATGGGGAAATAGATTACTCAGTTGTTAGGAGTGCTATTGCCACTTGTAATTGTTAGTTTCTAATTTTCACTTTTTATTTGAGAAGAAACTTTATATCCATCATTTAAAATAGTCTTACTTTTATGTGACGCAAATGAGAGCCTGGATTCAATATTAACTGTATCAAATTCTGATATTTAAATCAAAGTTCCAGTGAGATCAACTGCACCATCTGTGGTGACAAAAAAGAAAAACATTCAAGAACCCTGATACACATTTGTAGATCTGTTGATTTTCAGAAACCTACATTTCTCAGCTCAAAATACAAACTCAATGCCCAGACTAAATTATATTAGCTCGAGATTATTAAACTGCATGGTCTTTCACAATGTTCAGCTTTAAAAGGACATAATTTTTATATTTTAATGGACTTATGCAGTGCAGTTATTCATAGAACTACTGTGGAGATAATTCATATTTTTCATCACCTTAAAAATGTTGGAGAATTTCTGTATTTTTTAGATGGAGGTGTTTGTCAATGAGAAGAATTTTTTCAGAACTTGAAACGGCAATAGATCAAAATAATGCTTTATTAAACGTGCATTTGTTCAATACATAGAATGGAACAACATTTTAAGATTAAGCACCTAAATGCATAGTTTAGGCATTCAAATCGGTGACTTAACCTTAGGATTGTTGACAGCTGTGTCTTCCTTTGATTGCTTTCCTGTAATGAAGGAAAGACACTATTGCTGCTACTTCAGCCCTGGATTTAACTGTGGTACTCCATTGTCGTAGTATTCATTATGTTGAATGTACTAATATGAGGAAAGAAAGAGCTAAATCCTAAAACGGTTGCAGATGTTTGACAGCAAAATTAGCTGCCAGTTTTCTAGATAAGATGTAGCATTTTTACTTAAGAAAAGGGTAATCCGCCACACAGATTGTCTCTCCCCTAGGATGCCCTTGTACTCCGATGTACGATCCATTACCAGAACTTCTAAAGACAAATATCCTCCTCTCACAAAGTCACTGAGCTGCAGCAGTAAAGAATGACACAATCGCAGATAGACATAAATAACACAGTCTAACACTGAATAGGGTTTGACCACTTGGGGGATAAAATGATTTCTATTTTATTTTGTGATTGTGTGTTAGATTCCATGACTAATGAATACACAGCTATGTCTCATCATCTGTAGCAAAGTGTCAGAAGTCCATCTTCATGGAATAAAGTTTTCTGTGCTGAAACAAAGGGATTTTTATGGAAGCATGCCTGACTGTTAGTAACTCTCTTTACAGAAGCCGCATCAGGAAAGATGGGGCTCTGTTTTAAATGATCACCAGAGCTGAAAAGATGCAATTTCTTACTACAAATTCAATACAAGTATCACAGATGAAATGTTGATTGCAAAGTGGATAGTGAATTCCTACATCAGATTTAGTGCAGCTAGTCACTCAGTTAAATATTTTATCACCTTCTATTGCCACAGCATCTGTACAGCCCCTCCCCCCAAAATAAATGACAAAAGCCTCAAAGCTCACCTGGACCCAAACCCATGAACTGCAAAGATCAATCTCTGGCACTGGAATATTCGGAAATTATATCTGCAGAATTTCCACATGTGTACAGTGAGTGACAGGTTTTGCACAAATGTGCTTCTACTGCTACAAGGATGAATTTTTTCCTTATAAAACAATCGTATTCCTTCAGGTAAGTGAGTATAGCATTACCAGTCTGGAACATGCCTGCTCTTGTTTGCCAGCCACAAACTAATCTCACCTTATTCACCATGGCAACATTGACACAGCTGTCTATCCCTCTGTTTCCATGGTAAAGGACTGGTAGATAGTACTCCACTGCTTTATGCCAGACTTGTGACTCTGTCACAGATTTCCAAATATTCTAATGGTTAAAATTTGTGTAGAAGCCTCTAAAAGGTCACAGCCCCTGATCTGGATGTAAAAACCAAAATCAAAACCAAATCCCGAAAATTAAAACACACAGGAAACAGTGAAAACCAAACCAAACTGGAGACAAAATACCTGGTCTTAAAAAAAAAATAAACAGTCTGTGAAAGCAATTCAAGCTCTTTTCCACCACAACAGATACTGTTAATTTTTTTCTGCCAAATCATAGAATTCTTTCAAGGATTTTTTTTTTCTGTACATATGGTCTTTTTCAAAAATTTTTACCTCCTAAACATGCCCCTTGTCAAAACTTTCACCAGTCAGAAAACTTTGAAGTGAGAGTTATTTCCCAAACAGTGAGACCTTCAAAGTTCACCACACAGAGACACAACTTTAAGTTTAGAGGTAAAAGACTACAAGTAGCACTGTAGTCCTTCTCAGCAGAGCAAATTAAGAGCTCTAGACACATTTTCAAATGCAGTGTTGTAGCCAAAGTTACCCTGTTAGGCTTCGTGGTTGGCTCTGAGCACTCCCAAATGCTCTGGGTGATGCACATCCATTACTTTAGGGACCTTAAAAACCCAATATATATGAACTGCTTTTGAAGTGTCTCCTTCAAGCCCTGAAGTCACTTTGATGCTTTTGAAATGTTTCTCCTCTCTCTGTTTGAATGCAAAACTATCAGAAAAAGTTCAAAAATTATAGGGGGTTGTGTCTGCGACTAACTACATTATGTGAGTGGTGATCTGCTATAGAAATTATTGCTTTGCTTCTGATAACAAGACAAAGACCTACCAGTTACTTTGCCCCAGAGTTTTCTCTATTTTTATGACAAGTCTGTAACACTGACCTTAGTGTATTTATTCCTATGCACTTTGTTGTTATTCAAGTATAATGTGCTACTGACATGGTTTTGGGACTTGTGTTCATCAGCGCTGATTCTTGTTCTGAATGCCAGGCCACATTTTGCAGTTTCCAAGTGTATAGTCAGTAGCTAGTTACAGAGATGCAGTCTTGAAAAATAATTTTAAAATTGTCTTTCAGAATCATAGGCTTAAATATATGAGTTTATTCCCACTTTAGATACCCCAGCAATATAACTAAATTGCTGAATCTGTGGGTATTACCTTGCTAAATACTTCAGTAGGGGAATCAGTGCTATTGTATCTTGCCAGCAAGTTACTAGTATTCATTTAGATTTTCCTTACTAGGTCACTTCATTAAAAAAAGATTAAAGTCTACTCCAGCTAGAGGCATGAATTCCCACTTCTGTTTTCAGAGAAGTCTGATATCAGTGCAGTTCTGAAATAATCGTGGTTATAAAAGCAATGTTAAACACATTCGTTAGGAGAGTGTACATCTCTTCTGGGTCTTTAGTGGGTCACCTAATTCTAACCTTTGTAGCCCTTCAATGCAAGGGAACTTTCCTGAAGAGTGTAGCTTTAAAGCTGCAGGAGCTGAGGCAAGTCCAAAGGTAAACACGACATAAAACCACAACAGTGACATCTGCTGCAGTATTTTCCTTACACCTTACTGCCAAATTCATAACTTCCCACACACGTCATTTGAAAAGAGATTCACAGAGATCAGCAATCTGAGATAGAAGTTCCCTGAAATGCTATTGAGGGAGAGAGGTTTTCCTCAAGTAAACAGCATTCTTCTTGGAGGGAAACCACCTTGGAGTAGCCAGGAGATAAATAGTTTATCCTCTCTAAACCATGGCCAGGAAAAGACTGTCTATGCCCATTTTCCACATTAATCCAATAATTAGAATTAAATTAAAATTTTGAAGGAAAGTGAGTGTTATTTAAATCCTGCTCCAGTCAAACAATGGGACTTGAAACAGTGCCAGTGGGAAGGCCCACACATAAAAACTCTCGAATAGAGAAGTTTTCACTCCTGATTCGCACATGTGGAACACACTGATCACTCGCAGAAAAGCACAAGGGAGGGTTAGCCATGGTATGAGCACATATTAAAACATCTGTGCTCAGCATAAACACGTCTATTTCATTAGGGTCAGTGGGTTTTAGGTGTAAACTGGTCACTAGAAAATGGCTTTATGTCAGAGCCTTATGCCACAGCAATAATTTAAATGTCAGGGGGGCCTCATCAGCAGAAACATGGGAATGGACAGACTTTAACATCAACTAGGCAAAGGCAATTGTGAATATTCCTGATTGCTTAAAGGCTGAACTTTGGCAGCTAAAAAAGGCTTTGAGGTCACAAATTCCACATGCTAAGTCCCCTTCTGACTTCTGACTCCAGTCAGCTGAACAGTGCTGACTTTCGTATTTTTACTCAAAAGATTAAGTGTATTCATTTGGCTGTGCATGTTGCAAGAGCACTAAAAGACTGCTAAAGTACATGCTCACCATGGGCCTGATCAAAGCCCTCTGAGATCAATGGGAATATTTCCTTTGAGTTCAATGGGCTTTTGATAAGATTCCAAATTACCCAGTGGAAAGTTAGCCTCTGAAGGATGGTCCTGATGTTGGCATACCCATGGGCACGGCACTCAAAAGGATCTGGCTCCGCACCTGGGTGATGCACTGCATCTCACACTAGAGCAGATGCAAGTGTGGCATCTCATTCTGGTATTTCATAAAATACCACAGTGGTGATAAAGGAAGCATATTTTGATTGACAGCTTCCATACTAGCTGCTACTTGAAACAGCTTGCAGCCACATCAGGATCTGGCAGGAAGCCAGACCCCATTCACAATAATGGGACATCATACAAATATCAACAGGGCTGTATCCAAACCAGCTGTTATTATTAATTTCATGTCTTTTAAGAAGAAGAGAGGATTTCAGCCATTTGAAAGGATTTTTCAAATGAATAATTACACTGTTTGGTGATGTTTAATTTCTATTTACCTCTGAATGCTTCTAAAGTTGTAGCTAGTGGTCCCATATGAATTGGATTTAGAGATACAATTGCTGTTTAATTTAGCTGATTCACTTGAGATGTCTTCTGCATTTTTGTTACAGGAGGTGATTTTTTGAAGAAAATTGAAGGCAACTGAATGTTGGCAAAAATAAAACAGCATGAAGTTGGAGTTTAGAAAACTGTGCTTTGATATAAGAGCCTGCAGATAGTTTAGAAAATAAGGGAAAAAATATTTGCTGTTGTTGTGAAGAAGCTTCAACAACTGGAGATTAGAAGTGAACAAACAATTCACAGTGAACAATCTCAGCTCCATGGAAGTTTCCAGGGTCTTCATTCTATTTTGCCTTAAGAGCTAGCTTGAGAGTAGATGTGTTACTCTTTTCTGTTACACTACTTTCTTTCTTTTATTAGAAAGAATTTCTGACAAATAGAGATTCAAGTTCAGCTATATCTTTTCCTCAGTAACAGCTGAAAATTTTTAGATATTTTATGGAAAAGGTTTACTCTCTATACTAGAAGGCTCTATTAGAGTGAATACAAACATAAATGATAGTGGAAAAATAAAGAAAAACATAACCTCTAAGATTATGTGGACTGATCAGGTAAAAGGGGTAGATATATGGTCAAATTTAAAACCAACATAGAGTTTCATAGCTCTTTTAGGAAATTTAGATATGACATTTTCATGTGGAACAGACTGTCGACTCTTCTTTTGATACCGTTTCTATACTTCCATTGATATAATAATCTGCGCGTGTGTATATATACATATGTGTATATATACAAGTGTATTTATACCTAAACAACAAAAACTACAGGTGTTAATGTTAGAGGAACCCTGTAAAATGTATTTTCTTAAGCCTGATGTGGAGGAGTTACTTTGAATGACAGACTTCAGAAGAAGACCAAAAATATATAAGTGGGTAGAGGTGTGCAGGGATTTTTTAAAATGTGGAGCAAATTGCAAAAGGCTTTGGTTATGATATGAAAATTGTAGGGGGAGGAGAGGGAGAGTATCAAAGGAGAGTTCTGTTTCTGGATGACTGAGGGTGGTAGCATGAAAACTTTAAAGGAAAGCTTTAGACAGTTCAGAAAAGAAAGATTATGAGCCTTGTTTAGTCATCCAGGTTTTGAGAAATGAGTGAGCTGCTTAAGATGAGATATGCGACTTTGAAAGAATAAAAGTCTTTTTGAAGGTTTTGTTGGGGAGGGGAGGGAAGGGGAGGGGAGGCCTCAGAGACTCCAGATCCCAAAGAGAGGTAGTGGAAAAAAAACCCTAACTATCTTGCAAGAAACCCCAATATTGGTCACACTCATGTTATGAAAAAGTCTCACAGATACAATGGGGTTTAGTTTTAATTGTAGTCATCACTGGGACTGATGGGTTCATTGCTCTACAGAGTTCATTTTTCACACTATAAAGTCATTGTTTAGACAAATAATATGTGGGACTTTTGTTCTTGACAGGTTTGAATACTATTTTCAGTCTTAATCTCGTTATCTCAGTCTCCATCTTTCTGTTTTCCCTTGCTATTTTATCTTCAGATTTCAAATAACAAAGTCAAAACTTGGGCTTCTGAAAAAATATACTAAAAAATGAGCTTTGCAGAAATACATTTGAAAATGTATGTATTTCCAGATTAAAGCTGCTAGACTTTTTACAGTTCTACCTTAGGAAATTTCCAACCTGCATATGAAAAACATTTGTGCTTTCTGTGCTTTTAAAGTTGTTACTAGCCTGACTGAATGTGCAGCTGGTAGTGATCTACAGTTTATGTTTATCCTGCTGAGTGAAAATGAGGGAGGACATATTTGTAGACTCATTCAGCTAAAATTCTGGAATGCTGTCTCATATACTTTATTCTCCTGAAGTGCTGCCTTGTTCAGTCAATTTTCTCAGAGGTTTCTTTTGCTAACAATAGTGCTTAATAAATCCAGCACCCAAACTTTTCATGTCTAAAACCAGCTGTATGTCCGAGGTCAGTTTCTGTTCATCTTTTGTTGTAAGAACTTTCTTAGGACAGGATTAGGAAAATACAGGTTTGAGGGCAAGTAATTTTAGTAACAAATAAAAGTTAGAGATGCTTAGTTATGATGAATGCTTAGGAGCTAAAATATTTTTATAGAATCACTTTCACACATCCATTAGTAAAGAAGAATATCACTTAAAACAAAAATTTTATGCAAAAACTACCCCTGAAATTATTATCTTCTAAAAGTCTCACTTATTATTTTCCATAACTTTGGATCCTGAAAATTTCCAAATATATTTAAAGATCACATTTATAAAAGGAAACATTGCTTTTATTCGAAATACATGGAAGGCAATATAGTTGGCTTTTATGCATCTGTCTGTTTGCATGGTCTCAATATAAGTATACTTGCCACTTATAGTCAGTACTATAGATATATCCCAGTGGTTCCTTTTTGATAGTGCTTTGTTTTGCTTTGCTTTGTTGGGTTTTTTTTTTCTGCCTGTGTTGTAGTAGCTCTTTTTCTGTCTCTGATACACCAAGATACAGTATTCCATGTTTTTGTAATATAGGACACGCTGTTTTATCTATGTGCAGTACTGTCTTTCTGCTCAACATCTCCTTGAAAAGGACAATTATTTTCCTGAACCAACACTTCAACAACTGTTGTGAGTAGCTGGTGGGGGAGATCTGTGTGTATGTTGATGTTTATGGGTTTTTTGGTTGCTTGTGTGTTTTTATCTTTTCTTGAAGTCATAAATTTCTCATCTATTTAACTTTTTACACCACATAGATAAAATCTGATATTGTATGCGTTAGTGTGTGATTCTCTTCCTTTTCACTTTAACAGCTACTGATGCTCCTGAGTCTATTTATCTGTTTATGTGATTTATCTTAGAATGTGCTACCTCTTAGGAAAAAATAAAGAAAAGATGGGGGAGGAAGGAAGAAAATGTACCTATTTATTTGCATGAAGTAGAAAAAATTGTTTTATTTCTGCTGCCTTGTTCACGAGCTTTCTCTTGCATTGCATTTACATTTTTTACTTCTGGGCTTTGAGGGCTCTACTGTTTTTATTCATTAAAATAGTCTTGTGGCTTAAAGTATTTAGTAATAATGACTGTGTCTGTCGCTTCATAAAAGTGCTATGCCTTTCTCACATAAGCCATTGTTTTTCTCAGATGCTGGGTGTCTATACTGTGAGGCAGTCCCTCTCCATAGCAATAGCAGAATTTTTTTTTCTTCAGTCTTTTTCTTTTATATACTTCTCATTCAGAGCACACTTGTAAATCACTCAAGTAATAGTCTATTTCTTTGGGCTGAATTTGTTACTATTCAAGTCCTCTGGTTATTACCAGTAGTTCTTCAGTTCATCTCAGATTTTAAGGATTTTCTGTTCAGCAGACTAAATGGGTAAGAAATTATAGATAGTTTTTTATTTCAGGAACTGCATTACTAAAGTTACATGTTCTTTCCAAATCTTTTGGTCTTATGACATAGTTATCCTCATTTTCATCCATGTTTTATTTCCATTTCTCATTTAAATTTTTCATATACCATATTAATTCTGAAACCAATGTATTCATTCAACGTCTACTTCTGTTCATCATACGACTGTATCATGTAATAAAACTCTTGTATTGAGATATCTCAGCTGTTGTCCTCCTAAATAGAATGGGAAATATTTTGAGGTTGCTGTTGGCTTACCCATACTACTTGCAGACATTTCAGTTGGAAATTGATCTGTTTCATTCATGCAAAAACTAAGATACTGGGAGCCATTCTTTAATAAAGGATCTTTGCCTTTCTATGATTATGCCATCTACTTTAAAAAGTATGGAGATTTCCAGATGAAAATCAACATTTTTTTACTTCCAACTTTTCTGAAGAAGTGTAAGAACAGGTTGGAAGAATTTTGCTGTAAGTTTTTAGAGGAGAATTTCTCTTTCATATGGTTTAAATGTTCAAGATTGCACTCTTTTGGGCAAATGTTGTTTTAGAAAAAGTTCTTCATAATTGCAGGACCAAAACAAAGTAGATTTTTGTCATTTTATTATTTCAATTTTCTTTTTGCTTTTTGGGTTTCTTGTCCTCCAGTCCTCATCCCTCCAGTCCTCATTCCCCATTCCCCAACACTCTCTTTTATCCTTCTGATTTCCTTAAATTTTATTTTGGTTTCTGTATTGGGTTTGCATGGCCAAGATTTGGTTGTGGGCAGCCACAGGAGTGGCTTCTGTGAGAAGCTGCCGGAAGCTTTCTCTATGTCCAGCAGAGATCCCTGGTATCTCCCAAGATGGACGTGCCGCTGGCCAAGGCTGGGCCAATTAGAAATGGTGATAACACCTCTGTGATAACAGATTTAAGAATAAAGAAAGAACTGAAACTTGTTGCAGAGTTGTAATTGTGTCCAGAGAAGAGGAGCAAGAACATGCAAAAGGAACAGCCCTGCAGACACCAGCGTCAGTGAAGAAGCAGAGGGAGGAGGTGTTCCAGGTGCTGGAGCTGAGATTCCCCTGCAGCCTGTGGTGCAGACTGTGGTGAGGCAGCTGTGCCCCTGCAGTTCATGGAGAAACATGGGGATGCAGAGATCCACCCACATCCTGTGGAGGAGCCCCACGCCAGAGAAGGTGGATGCCTGGGAGGAGGCAGTGACCTCACAGGAGACCCAAGGAGCGAGAAGCCCATGCTGAAGCAGCCTGTCCTTGAAGGACGGCGCCTTGTGGGAGAGTGACCCACACTGCACTAGTTTGGGGAGGACTGTTACCTGTGGGATGGACTCATGCTGTAGAAATTAATTGAGAACAGTCTCCTGTGGAAGGGACCTCAGAGTTCAGCAGGGGAACAACTCCTCTCCCTGAGCAGCCAGAGAAACCACAGACGACCATAACCTCATTCTGTGCCTCCCTGCACCTCTGGGGTAGGAGATAGAGCTGAGGAGGGAGGGGTGGGGGGAAGGTGTTTCGAAAGTTTTATTTTACTTCTCATTATCCTGTTCTGATTTTGTAAGTAATAAATTCAATTAATTCTAATTCTAGTTCTAGCTTGTTTTGGCTGCGATGGCATTTGGTGAGTGATCTCTCCCAGTCCTTACCTCAACTCATGAACCCTTCATTATT
The DNA here is from genome assembly GCA_013400235.1 of Oriolus oriolus. Taxonomy (NCBI): domain Eukaryota; kingdom Metazoa; phylum Chordata; class Aves; order Passeriformes; family Corvidae; genus Oriolus; species Oriolus oriolus. The sequence goes on from VXBT01006407.1 coordinate 103,583, forward strand.
CTTTCTCTCCTCTCTCCAGCTATGGAGTGGAGTGATAGGGAGGCTTTGGTGGGTGCCTGGAATCCAGACATTGTCTACCCACTACGTTCCTTACTTAAGTTTCATACGAAAACCAGACAATGATGTAGCAAAATGCCACATGCTTCCCTGTATCTTCTTCCACTACATAAGAATGAATTGTTTCAGATCAGTTGTATTTCATGTGGACCTATATGACTGAGAGCTCCCTGAAAGTGTTTGGGCTCAGCCTTTTGGGTAAAGTAGTAAAGTTGCATGACTGGAATATTTCTGAGAGATTGTTAAGTATTAGGTCAATGTTCTCCATAATTTCTGGGTATTACGGGGAAATACTTTCTCTAAATCAGCTTTTACAGGGTCCTATTTCAGAACTGTAGAAATGCAGTTAAGAGATCTCCATGTGAACCTACTCATAATGGGGCAGCTTACTTGGGCAGAAAAAGGTAAGGATTGATGAATTTGTCTTTAGACCCTGCAAAGAGAATGGGGAAGAGTGCCAGGTGGCCAAGAGAAAGATATAAGGAGTCTGTTATGCTTAAGACTAACAAGTGATCCAGAGGGTAATGTTTCCTTAAGGCATAATCAAGCATTCAGGAGACAGATGGTGGAAAGAGTAGGAAGTCAAGACAGTTCTAATTAGTCCAACACCATATGGGGTTACTTCTTTTCTAGAAACTCAACCTTCTAGAAAGGCCTGTGGGTTTACCTGCTGGACATCTGAGAGATCTTTGAAATTGTTTAATGACTCACAACCAACCCACTTGCCCAGATTTTTATTTTAGAGAAATAAGTGGATGATGTCAAGTGTGGGAAGCCCGATTCGTAAATCTCCAGTATGAAACTAAGATGTAGCTGGACTGAGACTGTACCAACAAACCAAGAAATTAGAAGAATTCCTAAGTCTGATATAGCTGGAGTGTTCAGAGGTCCCTGAAATATTACTTCATTTTGTTTTCATTCATAAAAACTCATCTTCTTACTTCCAGCCAGCATGTAGGAGGAAGTATTGCAATATTGTTGCCATTATATATGTGGGCTGTACTCCTATTTTGCAGGGTTTTTTGGCCACTGTGATCACCCCCTTTATCACTACTCTTAAAAAGTAGAAGATATCTTCTGTGTCGTAACTGTATTTATCTGCACTTCTATCCTTTCTTTATTTTGTTCACAAAGTCCCACACCATCTGTACACGCTGGGAAAGACAATGGCTTTTAGTCCTGGGAGAATACGAAAGAGAAAGCCACTAGAGAGCATGTCTACAGTTTAGGGTAGATTGCAGTGCAGACTGGCAGGGGCATTTCTAAGGGATGGGGACAGTGGGTAAAATAGGGACAGTAAGATATGTGAAATCAGGATCTCCCCGATCACATCTGGAAGCAGCACAGCACAGCAGGCTAATTCAGTTGAATGGGGTCCTCACCAATACCTTTACAATGAACATAGCATCTTCTGCATGCATCAAAAAATATTAATAAAAAATTTAGTGTTATATTTTTCTGATACTTCCTGCAGCCATTGAGAAACACTGAAAACATGTAGATCTTCTTCAGAAACAGAAAAGTAGTTTTCTCACACTACCTCATACTTGTATATGTGTGTTAATTGAATTTTAAATAAAACCATTGCAGCAAGTGAAGTTTAAGTCCCACTATGTCCCAAGAATATTTTTTTCATCACTGACAAGTGGTTAAGTGCATTTGTCAAGCTTTGTCCTCTGCCTGAAAAAATAAATACAGAATCCAGATCACCTAGTAGTCTAATCCCAGAAAATACATTGGCATTCATCTTCACGTTTGGTATCTCAGTGTCTTTCAGTATAACTTTTTAGCTGACTCCTAGAACTTTTGTACAAAACAAGACAGACTGCCTCCTTATTGTCACCAATCACCTACTACTTATTTTTTCCTTCATTTATATTTTAAAGAAGATTTTTAGCTTTTTCACTTCCCATATATAAAAAAAAAAGTCCTTATCAGCCTATTCTCATTATTTCCTAATATACTCATTAAACATAACCTAAATGCTTATAAACCATTCATTTTAAAGACAGGACATTATTTTTACTGGAGCTTTAGTGACTCCTTTTCAATTCAACTATCTTTACATACTGCAAGGCATCATTACAAATAAATGCATAGATTTACGTTTTGAGAGTTATCAACTGGCACTCAGAATCTGAGGCAGTCTCTGGGTAATACATTCTACAAAGATAACACTCATAAGCTATGGGTGAAATTACCTTCTTTTATTTCTTCTACTACCAGATTCAGACTTTAAGGAGTGATCTAGGCTGCTATTCTTTTCATCTCCAAGTCCAAAGCTTTACTATCCCCTAAAGCTCAATCTCTGTTCAACTACTCTGTAAAGCTGTTGAGAGAGGTAATGACTAACAAGAGCTGAAGTGCCAGCATTATGTAGGTGCTGCAGCACCATCATTACACAAAACCTAAACTCTAGTGTTTCTCAAAAATCTCAGTGCTCTGAAATCAAAACTTGGCTGAAGAACAATTAAAAGACAAAATACAGCAAAGTTAAAATTACAGTCTTAAGAGAAGTATTTGTGCTGTATCAGTCTGTACAGGATGAAGTTGATTTGCAGCTTCAGTACATTTACTCACTATTTAGAATTGGGTCTGGTCAGTGTGACATCTTTATTGACATACCTTTTAATGGAATTAATTGTAAGAGAAAAATCTCAACAACATTACTCGTTTTAAGTTAGGTGTGTACCTAACCTAATTGTCCAGCCTTCATGTATAGTCAGCATGGAGAATCGCCTCCAGGGTACAACGGATGCCATTCACATCTTGCTCAACACAGTAATTCAGGTTCTGTATCTGATTTATCTTCTCTTTTGCGATGTGTCTTCTCCTCATCTAAAAATCATTTGACTGGTTAAAAATACTGTGCTCCCCAACACGGATGTTAAGTATGTGAGTAACCACACTGTTGAAATAAATGGCTTTTCTTTTTTATTTCTTTTGTCCTCATGCACAACACTTTGGGACCACCTGACTACAGACTATATCTGCTTTCTCTATGGATTAGATATTCATAATCCTCAATAAATAATTGTCTCTTCAATATGTCATCTTCATTAGCAAACTCCTCATTTCTGCTGAAAATGATTTCTCTGGTGCTTGTACAAGGCCAGATACTTTGCTCCTGCCTATTACTAGGTGTGCAGTACTTGGTGGCAGCTCATCTTTCATTATGATGGACAGGAATGAAGTGTACTGGAACATAACAATTATAGCCTTGTGAGGAGGAGAAGAAAACAAACTCAGAAAATCTGTAACTGTTGATGCTGTTTGAAAATTTTTCTCCCAAGATGGGCATGAAGAGTTTGACTATGAAAAGCCTGAGGAAAAGAAACTGAGGGATGATGCAAAGAGCACAAAGAGCAAGTAGATAGACTGTGTGCATATGTCCATGTTGTTGGAGAATGAAGACTTGCAGCACCTAAAATCAATCCCAACACCTCAGAAAAAACATGGCATTAATCCATCAATGCTTGAAATGCATTTTATTTTATCCTATTATTCTTCTCGTTTGAGACAAGTCGCTGCAAATTTCATTGGTATTTCTCTTTTCCTGAATTCTGTTTTATAGTTGATATTTTACTGTATTTTTTTTGTTTTGTGCATTTTTTTCTTTTTAAATTAATTATTCATTAAGGATTAACTTTGGTACAGAAATTAATTTCAATAAAAACTTAAATACATAATCACATTTATCATGATAATTACTGAGCATAATGATCGTACATGACTCTTAATGTTAAATCGGGAAAACTTTTAACTCATATATCTAATATTTCCAATATTTAAAATTACTATTTAGGCCAGGTTTTTGATAGAGGTTTTTTGTAAAACTATGTTTCAGTAGCACACTTCTGGGATTGTTCATCTCCCTTCCCATTCGGATTCCAATTTTAAGAAGAATTCCAATACAAAGAGCATCTGTTTGGAAGAGCTAATGAAAGACATTGCTGGAAAGGAAATGAAAGAAAATTTTGGGGTTTTTTCAGGAATAAATTAATTTACCACCAGTAGGAGTGTGTCCCAGTCTATTCACTACATTCTTAACTGAGATTATATTGTCTTAATTTAGGGATCTCACTTGCCTTTATGTTAAAATCCTTTTTTTGAAAATCAGGTTCTTATTCATTATGCCTTGCCTCCGAACATCCTTTAATTCCAATGAAAACAGAAATGCACAGGATTGTGGAAACTGAGCTAACATTTTTGCTGGAAAGTTAAGGAGGTTAATAGATCAAATTATTTTGACATCAATTTTTAGCTGCAGTAGCTCTGCTTTATCAGGCAGAGGGGACAGCAATCTGTTGAATCTCCATTTCCTTGCCTGATGTCCCAGGAGAACCATTCCATGGTCAATAGAACTGACTTCCTGGAGTGGACTGGAGCCTCAGCTCCTTTGTGGAGATTTTGTTAAACCTGCTGGGAATGTCTACTTCTTCTGTAAGCAATCATTTTTTGAAACATTTATCTGTCCGTATGGGCAAACACTTTTTCATAAACTAAACCAGCCTTCCAGAAAGGAACTGTTACACACAAATGAAATGTTTGATACATGGCAATGTGTTTTATGTAGATGATTTTTCTTTTTCCTGAATGCATGAACAGAAAGATGTTGATAAATTGTAGTGACTTCAGTGGAGGATTAGCACAATGGGACAGGATGGAGCACTTGTCCTGCCTTGGAGAAGGCAAGGGATAGGGGCTGATGCAGTCTGGAGAGGAGATGGCTGTGGGGGCACTCCACAGCAGTCTTCCAACCAAAGAAAAGGAAACTTCTCCAAGCATCAGTTAAGAAATAGTAGTGTACAATACCTTGTTTACTCTCCAACAGCTGGTGGTTTTTTCTGAGTTTTACTAAAGACTTTAACCAGTCCGAGTTCAATGAGTTCAATGCTAAAAATAAATTATTATATTAGCATTCAGAAAAATGTTTGATTTTGGCATTCTGAAGAAAAAAGAGAAAGGCCTAAAAAGCAAAACAGCAGAAAAGAAATTCTGCTGTTGAAAACATTGAATAGTAAAACACTCAGTTTTGTCAGTCAACAAGGTGTGAAAATTGTTCTAGGAATGTTTCTGTCAGCTGTACCTATATAACATTAATGTAAATTTAAGAGTAGAATTTATTTTTAAACAATGGCTTAATCATGTGAGTTTTACATGGTGATGTTTTCCATCTGCAGTTACTGAATTGACTGCTGACAATATTGTTCACTTTTCTGCTGCAGTTTCAAGGTTCTCTATGAGAAGATGAGAAAAACTAATTTCAGAGGTATTAAAAGTACACAGTTAGAAAGTAGGTCTGGGTAAATGGTTTGGAAAAAATCCAAATTTTATCATGCATGAAAAGCACAGAGCACAGAAATAATGCAAGAAAATAATTTCTCATGCCATTTTAGCCATCCTGAGTGTCCACATTTATCTGAATACCAAACCAAAAACATCTTGGGTGATTGATCATTGCTTTGTGAAGGTTCTAGTCTGGATTTAGCTTGCCTTCATGCAACCATGCAATGACACAAAATGTTGTATGTGATGGATACAGCTTTGAGAAAAACACAAAAGAACATAGAAACAGCATTATGAAGTTTGCTCCACATGATTTTGATTCTTTTATCATCCATTCTGAACATTAATGAAAATAGCAGAAAATCCATTAAGGTCTTTTGAGGGAGGTTTCGTGAAAAAGCAGCTTTACCAGGAATCTAAGACCATTGAGTCATCTTCCTTTGCCTTTCCATTCCTCTTTCTTGAACACATAGCTGTAAGTGAATTTGAGATGCGATGGCCTACTTGAGTTCTTGAATGCCAAGGCGTAACTTTCAAAGCTTTTGGTACTAAAATCTTCTGCCCCACTTAAAACCCAAATACGTAACATTACGTGGGAATATATGAGACTGAATCTTCTGCTCAGTTCAGAAATTCTGTGTGACACAGACACCGAGTGATATTCATGTGGCTGCTTTCTGTTTAGCACCACTACAGGTTGGCTTGCAGGGCTGTGAGAGCATTTCTGCCACCACCACTGCACTCTGCTGGCGCATGGGATCCTTTCCATACCTGTCAAGTTCTGCCTTTGATGTCCACAATTCAGGAAGACTGTGGTTTATACTGCGTCACAACACTTGCCTGTGTTACACGGTAGAGCCGCAGTAGTTCTATTGCTTTTGAGGAAAATTATTCCTACATTAAATGGGACTGAAGATTTCTAACTCGGTGATTGTGCCAAAAAATTGCCTCTGAAAAGTGCTTGAAAATCACTTTTTAATCAGTGTTTATCAAGCATCTTAACAAGACATCTTGCCATTGTTATTTCCATCCTACACTCATGGAATCTACTGTGAAAATTACATGAAAGCCAGTTCCAGGACCCTTTCCTGGATTTCAGTCCTGAACTGCACTCCTCAAAGGAAGACCATGGGTGCACATTACAAAGAAAATGGTTAATACTTAATGAGCTGGCTAGGAGCAGTTTACTTGGTCACTAATAAGTCACTTACAGAAATTGTAGCACTCGATTTAAGCCATACCTCAATGCCTAGATTATTGAATCACACACTTATTGAGCTGCAATTTAAGACAAACAGCTACCTTTTTTCAAACACATTATTATTAGAATATTACCTTATACATACGGTTTATATCTATTTTAATTAGAAAACACTTAGAAACTCTTGTGATAAGCAATTTGCCAAGTAAAAAGATCATTACTTAGGTATTAGTAGAGTTGGCAAGAAAACAGAAATTGCTATCTATTAAGAAATTCCTACATTTTGAATAATTGTAATTCCCTGGGAGAATAGAAGTCAGTGTTTCAAGGCATTTTATGGATTGAAAGGGCTTAAATGTTTTGTTTTGGAAACACTGATGTAACCCTTCAAAACATTAGACCGAAGTAATATGCTTTAAAATTTTAAGTGTAATTAATAGATATAACATAGGTACAAGGACTGAAATTGAATATCTTATTTTTACTGTCAGTCATATATGCCAAAGAAACTGAAACATTTTGCCAAACTTTTTTTATCATGAGGGCATTTTTTTAACCAACTCAATCACTTTATTTCCCTTTTAATTTTTTTCCTATTAATTGTTAAAGCTAGTCAGTCATGTACTGATCCTCATAAAAATGTGTTTGGTAACAGGTGTGGAGGGCATTTGAGCAGGTGGAAAATGAAAACAGGAAAAAATAACCTGAATTACCTCCCTGCATAGTAAGTATAATCCTTGCAAGTATAAGGCACTTGTTGTATCTGTCTGGACTACTATATGCAATTCTGGTCAAGTTCAAAAAATATTAGTTCAGACTGATTACTAATATGAGAAAGGGTTTGGAAACTTTCCAACCTTTTCTGCTGGAAAAAAACTTCAGCTGAGTAAAATGAAAGTAGACTTATTTTAGCTAAAGAATAGATTTCAATAGAAGAAGAGATTATATACTGTCAGTTAATAACTTCTGTTCATAAATTACCAGAAGTTTTTTAATATCTGAATGTTTCACTATTTCAAGTGTGAGTCATTAGAACACAGCTGAGTAAAAACATATTTTTAATCTTAAGTTTGGGATGACATTGTGTGATATATTTGCTTCCAGTTGCAGGGATCAATACTAAATATTCCATGGGCTGCTGGGAGGTGCTTCAATAAGTACCCTGAGGTCTTTTTAAAGCGAGAAGTACTTTAGTCTGGCTTGCAAATTTTCTTTACATGAAAGAGAGGACAGAAGGGGCATTTCTGATAGGGAGGGAAGGAGCTAAAAACTGCAACCATTAACTTAAAAGCACTCCCAAAACCAGTAATACAGAGATAGCCATTAAATGTTTTTCTAGTTCTGTATGCTACACTCTCATGTTGCTAAAGGATGGTGTTTCCAAGCATGCCAGCCAAGGAGTATTTCAAATGAAGTCTTTAAACAGCAATGTGGTGAGAAGGCAGTCTGCTGTGCTAACACCTCTGTTGTTAAAAGATAAGGTCGTATTTCTCATCGTGACTTTAATGGCCGCTTCCTACTCTGTGTTTCTGCTCCCTGTGCGGTCTGTACTTATATCTGCTACTTTAATAACTACAGCAAATTTTGACCATGACCATTAGCACAGTAGAACAAATGCAGCATGGAAAAACTGCTAAATTATTTCTCAATTAATGTACCACCAGCAAATTTGCTACTTGTTCTCTTATTATTGAGTTCATATCCTTTATCCAAAAAGCATAATTTCTAATTTCCATCTTGCATTTATTTTATCTCAGAAATCCTGCTGAGTCGGCCAACATGCCAGTAATAACATATGGACAATAAATCAGGAAGTCACCTTTAAGAGTCATAGACCCTTACTTTTTTATTTTTATTGTTGTGTTTGATTATGAGTTAAGTTGAAAGTGGGGAAAATAGAAGGTGACACCTTTTATTTTTTGCCTCCTTAAAGAGAGTAAAAGATAAGAGGCATTTCTTGGTATTGTTTCGGGGGGTATTTTTCATTGTTGTGGTTATTGCTTTTTAGATTATTTGTTTTCATTGAGTTATTCTTTGCCTCTCAATATGCTTATAGTGAATTCAGATTCATATATTGTATGGATGGAAAGAACCATTAGGATTATCTATTCCCAACACCTGTGTAGCAGCCCATAAAATCTGAACCCATACTTCATGCATCAAGTTCATCTCTTCTGCTTGAGGGACAATAGATCTTTTAGAAAGACACCCAGTTTTGATTTAAAGTCTTGATTCTCTCTGACTAATGTTTGCACCTTTCTAAGACATGCAGCAGGCTTGGAAACATGCTATAAGTAAATGGGATCTTGAGGTTCTGCATGCACTGATATTCATGTTAGAATTGTTAATTTAAAATTGACTTTCACAGTATTTTTAATGTACTCAAAAAAGAAAATAATCTCTTGCAGGTACTTCACATTATGAAAAAATGTTAAAGAATGACTGATGGTATCTGCACAAAACAGAATATATATAATATAATATTTCAGAAAACAAAACAAAACAAAAAACAAAACCAAAAACAACCAAAAAGCCTTTACTTTAGAGTTATAGCTACTACAGACACAAAGCCTAGCTGACAAATTATAAGTGAGAGTTGGTCAGAAAGCCCACCTTGATCTTTGTCCTTCTTCCTTTGACTGCAAAATTGCATGAAGTAGATAAACACTTCCATCAGTTCTGCTAATCCTTCCTATAAGATTGTACTTATACAGGTTTTTTTGTGGCTAATCAAAGGAAATATCTGAAAATTTTGTGAAAGTGAACTTTTTTTAGTGTTCACTAAGAGGCATGGCAGAGACTTATGAGTAGATTTCTGTTCTTCAGAGATAAAATAATTTACATTAAATAAAAACAAATATACAAAAAAAGGCTATAAGGAACTAAATCAACTTGAGAAAAATTTTGCCTCATGATGAACCTTATTTTGGAAAACATACATTTTTTTTTCAGATGAAAGGAAGAACAAAGCTAGCTTTCATTCAGGATGAAATAAAAGCTTTTACATTCAAGAGTCTTGCTAAATCTCTTGTGAAGAAAGAATCATACTTTTTATCTAGCTACAAATCTAATGAGATATTATATACCCATTTTCTTTACCTATATAGGAAAAGGTGACATTAAGGGAGTGATTAGTCATAGAAAATGTTGATAAAAGAAGCTCTGAGAGATCATCCAGTCCTAAGCAGGATTAGCTACCAGCATGTCATTCCTGATTGATCCCTCTTCAGTCTGTTCTTAAATGCTTTCAAAAACAGGGTGTTTACGAGATCTTTAAGAAATCCATCCGGAAGTTTCACTGTTCTTACCGTTACAAGTTGTTTCCCATACATTTGAACTACAGCTCGGATGCTGCACTCACCTCTCCAGTTGTGCTGCCTCCAGCCTGCTGGGCACACTGCTGGCCACCGCATGTCAGCTGAGGCTCACGCAGTGCTCAGTGAACACAGGGATTACTGGCTGTGTTTTGCAGAGGACGCTCGGCTTGTACATGGCAGTCTGATATTTGCTTTCTTTGTAACAACACGACACAGTTGACTTATGCTCAGACAGCAAGCTGCTATAATTCCCAGATCATCCCCATTTGGCCAGTTTTTTCCCATCTTATATTTGTGCAGCTTATGGTTCATACATAACTGGAGTACTTTTCACTTGCCCTTTAATCTTGTTGTACTGGATCAAATTCAAATCATCAGCTGCTGTATTCAGTGTTCCTTGGTGACAGCTACTTGAAGTATTGCTGGACATAGATTAATTTTCTGTGGGAAATTATTTTCTAAAGCAGATCTGCTCAATGTTTTATCTATACCTCCTTATTCTTTTTCTTCCACCAACTTTAGATTCTTAAGCAGTGACTTCCACAGATTTTCTATATGATGAGTTGTGCATATCTTTTTAATTCTCATTATTAGGCCAATAATATTGGCAAATGTCAAAAAAGGTGTTTTTTTGTTTTTTATTTTTTATTTACAGATATATATTACAACACACTTTGCTGGTTAAGAGAAAGACAAAACAGACCTGGAGGATTTGACAATCATTCTACTGTTCATAAAAATCCTAAGATGAGATACAATTGCAGGACTAGGATCCTTGTCAGGACTTGTCAGGAGGTATTTGGTGTTATTTTTGTCACAGTTTATTTCCTTCTTCCTCAAAACTGTTGATACTCATGTACAAAGATGCTGAGTGAAAGACTACAAATGTCACTGTCATGTACACCTGGAGTCACTGCAGCAGAATTCTGTGCAGCAGAGCTCAAGGGGTTTATTTGCACACCATATTGAATAATTTACTAGGCTGCACCAAAAAAAATATATTACATAAGGAAAAAGAATTATTAGATTGCATATATGAATAATCAATATTTCAACATAGCCAGAAAGTTCTCAGCATAGCTTTGTTATCAATATGAGTTTTATATGATACTGTGAAGAAGTCAATGACTGTGCTAACTAGGACTCCACCTAAAACCCCCAGATTTTGCCTAGCAAATTTGAACTACTTTGTTTTCCAACATCTACATAACTTTATATTTTATATCTTTTCTATTTATTTTATATATCAATTTATATAACTATTTTGAGCCTTACAATAAATGGGCTAAATTAAAATCTTTGAAAGACTATAGGTGATCCACCTAAATATTACTATAATTGTTGTTGTTGTTGTTTAATATCTGCCAAACATGTCAAGGTGCATCAGTACAGATGCACCTTGGTACAAGAGCAAACCTTTTTGATGTGAAGAAAATATGACTGAGAATCAGAAGGATTAAGTGTTCTGTCAAGGATGGTGCTGCAGTTCTGAATTATTTACAAAACATGGAATTCAAAACACTGAAATTCAGCATTTCAGACTCACAGTTTTCAAATTGCACATCTGAGAAATACACTTTTTGATGCTTCCCAACTTTGGGGGCAAAGTTAAACACAAGTCATTTCTCCAGTCTTGAATACTTCTATTGATTTTGGACTTTGAGTAAAAGAAAACTCAGCTGAGGTCACAAAGTTTCTACTGTGGCAGCCACAGTGCAAGTGATTAAAACCCTGTCTCTCACCTTAAGTGTTCCAATTCAGTCTTGTGAAGTTTAACACCTCACCTCAAGTCCCAGCCAAATCTCAAGGGGCTTTGAATTGACATCACAAACACACCTCCAAGTTTAACAAAGAAGCCAAAAAAGACAAACAAGGAAAAGAAATACTTATATGCCAAGAGCAGCTATTCCACAGAGATTCAATCCAAAAGAAAGCTGGAAGAAAACACTGCAAAAGCACATTTTTTTTTCTTTCAAGGGCTGTAACTAGCCCCTGCTCCTACCATAGGAGGGCTCAAGAGTGTCCAGATGAAACACTCTCATCTTTTACCTTAATGAACTCTGAACTGACAAGTCTTTTATGACAGATTCAGCGCTCTAGCAGCAGCTTCAAAACTACATGAGATTTAGAGCCCCATTTGAAGCCGTATCTGGTTTGTCTCGCCTCTGTGACAAGTTCTCACAGTTCTCATCTGGGTCAGTAAATGGAGATCCCATGATAGGGAAAACTGACATCCCATTCATCTTGCTTTGCATGAGTGCTTTGCCTGTCAAAACAGCCACACAACAATGTTAGTTTTATATACTCTTAAGAAATGCAGCCCCAAATTGGCTGCCAAAACACAAGCAAGAAGAGTGCAGACAGGAGCATACACCAAGATGAGGAAACAAATTGAAAATTTAGATGACTACAAATAAAAAAGGGGCGTTGTCATCCTTCCTTTTTTAGCCAGAGAGATGTATTGCCTTCTCTTTTTTTCCCCACATGCTAGTCAAAACCAGGTGCATGAAAAATGACATACAGTTTGAGGTCAGAAAGGATGATCTGATCATTCAACTCATCCTCCCCCCAGGGTCTTATATCTGTTCCAGTACTTTTTAATATAACTCAATGACCTTGGTTAAGATCAGGCATCTTTTTCAGCACACCAGAACACTTGGTATGGCCTGCATTTTAGACAAATGTGGGAGAAAGTGAAACACACCAGGAGCAGATCGAACCACTTTTGTGCAGGAGAATAAAGAGTTCTATCGGACGACAGCATACGTCTGATTGAAGGTAGTGGCGCGTGTGATTTGACTACAAATTTTCGTTATTCAAAATGATATGTACTAGGGTTGTGTTGAGGAGAGTGATTTTTGTTTCCCAAAGCCTTTCATAAAAGGAATTCAAGTACAACTTTCAGAGAGCTACAGAGTTTAGAGCCAGAAGAGGCCACCAGGCAATGTGAAAAGCTCAAGCTCAACAAAATAATAACTAAGCCAAAATTTGTTATCAGTGGAAAATCATCATTAAAGGGGAATAGTATAAGTAGCACTCAACAGGCTTTGAAACTCCTGCTTTGTTTAGGGATTTTTTTCTCTTTTAATTTGAAATAAATACATAATTAATTGTAAAACGTGTAAATTACGCAAATGGGGGAAGTGGTAAATCATGCTGAGCATAAGGCAGCTATAGAAATTTATGGCAAGAATTTGTTACGCTGGTCTCAGTAAATTTGTATATGTGTCTAAGAACTATTCATTTTCACTAACAATCTCAACAGGGTAAATGTGTTTATTTAGGGAATGGGAATGCATTCCCACTAAACAGGGAAGGTTGTTACTTTGAAAGTGACTAAGGTATTTAATGCAAAGGCAACTCAGACGAGGTCTCAAAGGCAGAAAGACCAATATGATCTCTGAGTTTATACATTGTAGAAGTACTACTCTTCTGAGCAGGAATAAGACAACATTGTGTCTCATTTAGCGTTGTTTGGCATATGGAATATTAAAGATAATAAGTAAAGTTTTGCTGAGGTTCTTGAAAAAACCATTCACTTAAAAAAACCAAACACTTAAAAGGCCATTAAAATAATTCCTGAAGAAAAACAGAAAAAAATTACTTTGAAAACAGTTTAATCTGTGTAGTTTATCAAATTGAAAATAGAGAGGAAGTTTGATTACAGTGTTTATAATCTTTTATTGTAACAAAACCATTGTACTACATTATCAAAAGAATGAACAAATATCTTTGCTGTGTCATCATACTGAAGTTACACAACCATTGAAACACAGGCTTTTTTCCAAATAAAAATTATGGGGACAAACATGTTAGCAAAATTGTCAGTTTGTGATATACAGAGTGTTAAACAGAAATTATTGTGGATCCTTTATGCTTAAGTTCTATGTATATACCCATGAAAAAGAAATTAGATAAAAAGTAAGTGAAAAACATATTGTTTGTGTAACAAATAAACACTCAGTTATAGTAATTTTAACTCATATGATGGCAGAGAGGGGAAAGGAGTGATGAGAGAAGAATTAATCAAAATGAAATACATTTTCACGTGAAGGTTGTAGGATTGTTTTTCTTGTTGCATTATGATTATGAAAAGAAGGATAATTGATTTTATTTTCATTTGCCTGAAGTAAGAGATAATTATATTTTATATAAATGTAAATTAAATACACACACTTATATATAAGAATAGGTACTAAAATAAAACAGTTCAGTGTTTTGTCTATTTGGCAGGATTTGACAGCATTTTAGCCTGGATAAAGTGAATGGTTTACTGTGGAACATTTAGAAGACCTCGTGAAACCCTTAATAAACAATGTGTTGGTTTAACTAGTGTTTAAATTATATGCAAGTCAAATTAAAGGTGCCATTTGTCATCTGTACAAGTAAAGTGACTCATGCACAAAATTTAAAAAAAAATTGCCATCACACAGTCTTTTATTTGCTGCTCCATCTTTATATAACATGAGGAAAGAAAGGCAGAACCACTTAGACTGATGAAGTCTGAAACAGATTATAAGGCAAATCTAGTCAATTGTAAATACTTATGAAAGAAGAGTTTAAAAGGCATCGTGAATTTACTAGGCTCAAAGATAACCAATAAAAAGAAGATTAACTGAAAAGGGTAGGTAGATGAATGGCAGGCTTCACTTTATAGGTGAGGTAAATACAAACAGACTTCAAATTTCAAAATCTTCAGATTGCAAAATTTTGGTATGTTTTCTACTGAGATTTATTCCTATTTACATTTCATTGCAATTCTTTCTAATCCTTTAACCATCATAATGCCGACATCTATATAGGAAATTGAATACAACTGTTTCCTTCTTATAGATGAGCAGTCATGTCATATTTTCACTCTAGTTGTTTAAAGCCCAGAGGAAAAATTTTACAGTTGTTCCACTCTGCCTTGTATACCAAAATAAAATACATAAACAAACCCAGCCTTGCCCACATCTCTTATAAATGATGGAAAAGAATTTTAAAACAGAGCATTTGAGATCTACTTATGTTAGATGAAATGAAGGTATAGTATTTTAGCAACCTCATTACAAGTTTCATAACCAGCATGGCTAAGGGGCACTCATTAATGCATAAAATACTGAAGTGGTCTAAAATTTTCATATCAAGTCAAAGTATTGGGAATTCCCAAGAGACTGTTGATTTCAGCCCCATATCTTTAGAAGGATGTGGCATCTCTTAGTGAACTAGATATGAACTCTGTTTTATTTCCTTTCCGGTTTTCCATTTGTCATTATAACGGTGATATCACAGTGTTGTGCAAGTCAAAGGGACAGCATTACTGTTATAACTAGTGTCATCAAATATTAACAGCAGCTCGTTTACATTTGGATATTTAATACTGTCCAAATGTTCCAAATATTTTTCTGTACTGTTCTGGATTTTGGGTCTAAAATGATTTTTTTAAATGTTGTGAAGTTTTCACAACACAGTAATAAAATGGGTTTTTCTGTTTTTGCTCATATCAGTATATCTTTGTCTGTAATTTTAATTTGGGTAATACTGAAGTGTTTGTAAAAGAAACCTCTTCTTTAACTCATTCACTGCAAAGAAATGCTTGCACATCTGGTAGCCTTGAAAAGAAAGAAAAAAAAAATCCCTCAAACCGCTCAGGTTTCCATAACAATCCTGCTATAGCAGCACTCAGAAGAGCTGCAGGTGCAAGGTGATGGTTTCAAGGCAATGACCTTTTAGAAGCTTCACCAGAAAAAATGGGAGGTATTTCTATTATAAGATCTCTATCACTGTTGTCCTCATCATCGTCACTGCATACATCTGTATAAACATTTTCAGGACAATGAACCTTTGACCACTTAAAAAAAGTTAGAAATTTGTGTTACTTTGCAGAGTGGGACATGCATTATATAATAGTGAACAACAGTGGGAACATTTAAGTCAATAAACTCTTTTAAGGATGCAACAAATTGAAGCCCAAAACCTTAAACATCTAAAATACAAGTTGTTTATTTGCTTAGGTTTTGGACAGGTTAGCAAGAGCAGTAGTGACTTTCTTGTTGGTTTTGCTGCAACTGTCATGAAAATGAATTTGTGTGTTTGTTTAAATGTTTGCCAAGGGCATGGAGAATGACAAACATGATTCTCTTAGTTATGGTAACATTACAAATGACAATAGTTATTAATGTAAGCCCCAAATTAATTGTGCTGTAGCCTGAAAGTCAAACTTTATTGCAAGTGTGAGTGAAGACAGTATTTTATGTCCAATGCACAACTGTTCATTCTTGAATGTTAACCATAGATTTGTTTTCATTTTGTCTCAATTCATGTTTTGTCTTTGCTTTACATTAGGCATTCTGCAGTAGCAAATGTGCAGGAAGGTGGTAGATAGACTCGTGTAGAAGAGATTTTTCCTGCTGCAGCATCTTGCGACAATATGTTGACCTGAAACTCCACAGCAGTAATTCTGATGAATGTTACAGAAATTGCTTTCAAAGGCAAATAATGCCTGTAGGCACTTTGCTCAAGGCCTGTGCTTCCTTCTTCTGTCTCTCAAAGGGGCCCTCAGCTCTTAAAAGCTAGAGCTGGGCCCTCTCTCCATGGTATCGACACATGTACACCATACCAAGGTATCAGAGGAACGCACTGCAGCTGAACCATGCAGTTCATAATCCCAGCTGAATGCTCCCACAGTTTTTAGGTGAACACTATGCGATGTTTTTGCCTCATGTTTTCTAGACAGTATTCCTTAGGGTTATCTATGATATTCCAGCATTTCAATAGTTTCAAGAAGCTGACATTATTTATGGCATTTTAAACAGTCTCCCCAAAACACTGAGTTCATTTCTTTAAAAGTAGAATGCATCTTCTTACTGACTCAACTTAATTTCAATCTAGACTGGACATGACAAAATTAAGGTTCTGTATTTTCCTTTGAGACTTTGATGCCACTGGGATATTGGCATTCCCACTTTTCTGGTAGTATTCAGTGGGTTTTGCTTTTGACAATAGTTTTGAAATTATTCTCCTGAAAAAAATATTTTAAAAATTATGTAATATTTAAAACCTCCTATACTTAATGTCGTAAACTCGTCTTGAGTAATTATTAATAGATTAAAGTAGAGTTTTACAGAGATGAGTAAGTAACAAATGCTACTTACAGTCAACACCTCTAATTCCCTAAGATCTTTCTCACAACAGTTTTCAGTGGGCATATGGAGAGGACATGAAGACGTAAGTGTGGTTATGTTAGCAAAGATTATCCAGAAGACTGTAATTCTTTTATGACTTCACTGTCAGATAATAATGTGGCATGCTGATAAAATATTTTTACCACCATATCCTAGACCATATTTCCTACATATGAAAGTTTGAAGCTTACAGGAAAATATCAATTTATTGGTTATGCAATCTACCTGTGACAATTCTAGAAAGAGTAGTCCTTTATATCTGCAGAAAAGGCACAGAACAACAAGTGTATCTGCAGACTTCTTGCCAATGTTCCATAGTCTTGACCCCAGGTGTCTACCTTTTGAAATGAGAGTGAATCTCTGATCTTTCAGCATTCATTTTTCTTTACCGAGTCTGCTGCTGAAGTGCCAGCTACTTTCTAAAATATGAAGTGTTTTCAAAAAATTATAATTTAAAAATATACCTGAAACTCTTAGTCCAAAACTGTCCAATGTACAAAGCCAGTGAAGGAAAAGAAGCAAAGAACTCACACCCAATATGAATGCAGTTACTCACCTTTTTAGGAGTTTTTAGCTCTTTAACCTTGGTCAAAATATGAATGCTGTACAATTTTTCTATTACTGAATAACATGCACTTTATGCTTTCCACGATAACATCTTCAAAGTCAAACACACTTGAAAGGGTAATAAATCAAATATTAGAGAATAATACACCTATACCCAGACATCCTAAAACCACCCAGGCAAGCTTTGTCATGCAAGTCCAAACAAATCAAATGAGATTTATCTCACGCCCAGGCAGCTGACTCTGGATTTGTTTTTCAACCAAAAAAAGCAACAAAGTCCTTGGCTTCATGAATCCTACTTATTTTCACAAGTTTCAGTGTAGGATTTATTTACATGTTGCATATTACAAATTTACTTACTAATTTAGGCTTGTACAATTTGATAGGTTAAACCTGTTTTGTGGACGAAAAGCACAGCAGTCTAGATATTTCTGTTCAGTGCAACTAGTGTTTATTTAGGACTTGCTCAGTAGAATAAACAATTAATTCTATGCTCTCAATTGACTATGTCTGGTTTGTAAATGAGAATAGCTTTAAGACTGCTCTATTTTACTTTTACCAAGCAGAATTTAGTTTGGATTAGGAACTCATGGCTTTTTGCATCACAAGTATCACAGTTGTTCACTGTTGTAGCAGTTTTGTCTGGGATGCAGCTAATTTTCTTCATAGCAGCTTGCATGGTGTTGTTTTGGACTTCTGACAAAAATAGTGTTGATAACACACTGATCTTTTAGATACTGCTGAGCAGTGCTCAGACAGTGTCAAGGGTTTTTTTGTTTCTCATTCTTCCCTTCCAGTGAGAGGCTGGGGATGCACAAGACGTTGGGAGGGGACACAGGACAGCTGACCCCAACTGATCAAAGGGATATCACAGGTTATATGACTCTGTGCTTAGCAAAAAGATCTGGCTGAAGAAGGATATGACATACATTTGCTGTTATGACATTTGCGTTTCCACATGTGCTGGAACCCTCCTTCCCTGGAAATGGAAAAACACCTGCCTGAAAAAGGGAAGCAGTGAATGAATTCCTTGTTTTGCCTTGCTTGCATGCATGACTTTTCCTTTACCTGTTAAACTGTCTTTATCTGAATTTGCAAATTTTCTCTGCTTCTGCCCTTTTGATTCCCTCCTCATCCCATTGTGGGGGTAGTGAGGAATCTGTGTGGGGCTGAGCTCTGTATCAGGGTTAGCCTACACATACAAATATTCAGGTCCATTTTAAACCTAGGAAAATTTTAAACCCAGTAGGATAGAAACAGCTACTTCAGATACAGCTATCGTGGTAAGTACAGATCTCTGCCCTAAGAAGGGTAGAGTTCTGGGGCTGTTCTACAGGTTTTTTTGGGGCTGTTCTACAGGTTTTTGTACTTGGATGACAGCAGCAACTAAGACTAGTTCAAATTAAAAATGTAAATGTTAAAAATGTTAATGAAAAGCAAATGCAGCATGTCACTGAGACCTGGCAGAAAGCAGATCCTCAGTAGCTCATAGGCACTGTTCTCTGATGCACAGGCTCATGGAAGCTTGTGCGAAGAACAATGAAAATACTCATTTTCTGGTATCAGATTGACCTTTGCCCACATTATAGGGTGAAATGAGCTAATGCAATATCCTGAATGGAAAATTTAGAATTGTAGAACAGAACCATGGAACAGCACAGGTTAGAAAGGCCCTCAAGAGACCATCTGGTCTAATCTTTTATGGGAAAGGGAGTCTGGATATCATTATCTGGCACCCTCTTCAAGTGCGCCTTAAAGTCTCCCACTGAGTAGGAACCCTATCACATCCCTGGAAAGGTTGTTCCCATGAATGCCTGGTTTCATTGTAAAAGATTTGTTTCTTACGTTGAGATGAAACCTTTCCTAGTGCAACTTCTACCCATTACTCCTTGTCTTCATGTGGCTCCACATGAAGAGAGATCCTCTGTCCTCTTTGCAAATATCCTTTAAGTACTGGAATATTGTGATAATTTCCCTCTCAAGCCTCCTCTTCTCAAGGGAGAAAAGACCTAGTTCCCTCTGTCATTCTTCACAAGACCAGTGTTGCAGCTCATTGATAATTTTTATGGCCCTCCTTTGGATCCTTTCTGGTCTCCACATGAACTGAACTAGACACAATCCTCGAGGTGGGGCCTTGCAAACGCTGAGTGGAATGAAATGACTGTGTCTGTGTGTTAGCTAATATTGCCCCTATGGATGCTCTCTGGGATCTGATTTGCCTTTGTTGCTGCAGCTGTGCACTCCTGACTTGTGCCCAGCTTGTTTTCCATCAGGACCCCTGGGTCCCTTTCAGCATGCCTTCTCCTCAGCCACACAGATGCAAGCCAGCACTGGGCCCTTTGGTTATTCTGTCCCAGGTGCAGGGCTTTTCACTCATCTTTATTAAACTTCATATTGCTCTTCCTAGGCCATCATTCCCACCTGTGCAGGTGTCACTGTAAGATATCTCTCCTTTCTGAGGCATTCATCTCACCACACAGTTTGGCGTCATCAGCAAACTTGGTGAAGGTGCTCTCAATCCCGTCATCCAGATCACTGATAAAGATGTTTAAGAGCCTGGGGCCCAGTACTGATCCCTATTGTACAACATGCATAACTGCAAAATAGTACTATTTAATAGAGGGAAAAAACAGTCCAATATGATGTTACTAAACTGATATTTCAGTGTGCCATGGTTTTGTGGAAAATGAACTGTTGCCAAGGAATAATGGCAGCCACTGATTTTCATAATTTTAGGCAGCATTAAGGCCTATAAGGCTAAACTGGTAATCAGAGGGCCCTTATATATAGTCGGTGGAGGGATACTCACATCTCAGGGGGGGATTTTAGGTACTCACTTTAGGAAAGAATGCTGACACCTATTTCTCTTCTGGAAAGGCAAAACAAGATGACTGGCATTGACAAAGATAATTACTTTTTAGCTGTCTGGAGATATGAGATGAGTCCCATTCTATGAAGTTAATTAAAACACCTTACAAAATATAAGGCTGTCAAATTATTGTTTTCATATACATTTCCTCATCATTCTGTCTTCTAAGGGCTTGTCTTCACTCACAAGAAGAAGACAAGCAAGCAAACAAGAAGCTGTGTTTATTAAAGCCTCAGGGAAACTAGCATGAGTAATATGAGATCACCCTTAACACAAGGTATTCTACTCTTACTCTGAAGTAAAACTGTCCAAATCAGTTTCGGGTAGAGTAAAAGGCTGACCTTAATGTGTTTACACATTTCTAAACTTCCCATCCTTTCTGCATAAGAGAGTTGACAGCTTCTTTATGCTTTCTCTGTATTATTACCCCTTTCATTTTTATATTCACTACCCCCTGCAGTAGGACAATTTCCTTTTGATTATACCTTTCAAAAAGTCTGTATGAATATGGGATTCAAATAGATTTCCTAGGCAATTCACCCATCTCCCTCCTGTGAATATTTACCAGATTTCTGGAGAATGCCTTTGCTGGGAGTGATTGGTACAGGGCAGTACAGAGAGCTCTTGCACTGGTGTGTTAATCGTGGGGTCAGTCTCAGGCTGTGTCCCTCGGCCTTTAGCTAACCTCACTGTACCCATGCTGATATAGCACTGCTCTGCTAGTCAGACTAGCTTGGTTTAGTGATTCAGCGCTATAAATGGATAGATTCCGAGGCCTGAGGTGACAATCAGATGCTCTAATGTGACTGCATATTATAGGATGAAAATCCAAACTGAAGCTCAGTGATTGTGTGTGGGCAGCCCCCTCCCATCTTCACAAAAATCCTTTGACTTCACAGTCCCTGAGATTGTTTTTTTGTGATTTCGTAATACAGCAAGAAGTAATGAAGTCCTACCATGCATATTTAGGAAAATTCACAATTTAGTAAAACATGTTCTGCTGAGGTACATAAAAAACTTATCCCCTTGTATTCTTATAGGAACATTTACTTGGATATATCACATACACTGAAATAATAATATTCCTCTGAAACAGTACTTGAGTTTTTTAAGTTCTGATATGCAGTTTTGTTTACGACAACCAAATATGAAGGTCTATCACCTGAAACAAACATCTTTGCAATCTAAGTTACTAAACAATACTTGAAGGGCCCTAGGACTAATCATGCCATTATTTACTGCATATTTCATATTAAGGGAGAATATTAAAAAGAATTAAGTTTATGAGGAGAATTTATATTTTTTCAACCAGATGTGCTTTCCTCTTATTGCAGCTTAGACAAAAGCATGAAAAACGCCATGGTTTTTATACCAAATCTTGGTCAGCTATAAAAAAAATCTGAGTAATTGTCTCATTTTAGTGGAAATACTCTATTTTTACACTGGTAAACAATAGAAAGCAGTGTCTGACTATGTATTTCTCTCTGTATTTTGTGCATCTCCTTAATGAAGGCAATATTGGGTTTATGTACTTGTTCACCTACTTTTTTATTCTCTTTAATTAATGTTATACTTTAAAAAATTTTCATAGTTGTTCTTTTAATTTTTTTCACTAAAATTAGGCTTGAAGTAAATCAAAGAAAGGAGAAACAAAGAATCATAAATTCCTGCAAAAGTGAAATACAGGAACTCCAAAATATCAAAATGCAATATGCCATCAGCACTAATTAGAGCAATGAATATAGTTATATCACAGCTTTAAGAAAAAAATGCCAATTCTTAAAAAAGCACTGGATTTATTCTTTTCAGTGCCATAACTATTATTCTGCCACCTTCTGGAACCATTATGAGAAAAGTATTAGAGTTACTCTCTCAATTGTGTCCCATAACTTCTTATGAGGCTCATGTCATTACGGACTTCTTAATCAAATCTGGATTGGAAGATCATTCAAGTCTACCTGTCATTTTAAATCAAAATTTTTAATCTTGGGATGCAGCTGACAGTCGTGCTTTTGTAATGCTCTCAATCAAGGAGATAAATTAATAAAAAGAACATTTTTACAAAATGTGCACCGATGTTGGTCCCTTTCATACAGCAAGAAGTTAAATCACTTTTATTTTATGAGTGCCCGGGATTAAAAACAAAACAAAACAAAACAAAACAAAACAAAACAAAACAAAACAAAACAAAACAAAACAAAACAAAACAAAACAAAACAAAACAAAACAAAACAAAACAAAACAAAACATTATAAATTGGTCTGTATCTACCCTGTAAATGAGTAGCTATATTAATAAAAAAATTCTATTTTTCAAACCCTTAGATAAAAAGAAAATGGCTAATTTTAATTTTCAACTGGCTAATTCAAATATAGACCATTTGCATGGTGTAAAAATAAAGATTTATTGGGTGAACTCTTTATTTTTATGAAATATTGATATATGGATTTTTGATGTCTCCCTGGGACCACGGTTTTGCCCTCCTTCAATTACAGAACACCTATGCAGTATTCAGAGAAAATGTTGTGGTTTGCTTTATTTATGACTCATTCTTTTCCTGCTGCATTTTGGCTGGGTTCAGACATAGGTAAATTAAGTTACTGCAAGAAAACAATGTAGGCAGAGTTGAAAAAATAGTGTTGCAGTAAATGATAAAAAAAAATGAAAACTTGTCTTTGAAAAACAAAAAGAAAAGAGAGAAAATTAAACAATAAGTAGATTAAACGGGGGAGCTTAATATTGTACAACAGATGGAAGCTTTGCCTACAACATGAAGGAAATAAGATAGTAAACCAATAATACCTTTAATATGTATCTACATTTACTTATCATGCTACATGAAGCTAGCTTTATTGCTGATGGCCTGAGGATAAACATCTATGTTCTCAGAGCCAATATTACCTTTAGCATTTATATTAGGGTTGAATTACGTGTAAAACTAGAGAGAGAGATATTAGGGATTTCTGGGCATCTCTTTGTTTGGTCCTGAGTGGTTTTTTTTTTACAATAAACTTTTATTTTTTAATATTATTTTTAACTTTAATTAGCTTTTTGACAATATGAAAGAGACATTTTAATTCTCCTTTTATCTCTAGAAAAAATAAATATAGTAAGACAGAGAATAGAGCTAATAACAGCAGCTTTGCAGCTGGTTTTCAGCACTTGTGATGTAGTATCCAAATACTTCTGAGATAAGGGCTGAAGAATAATATTTATGTGTGTGCATGTGTGACAGTGTGTGCTAGTGTGTGAGAGAGAGGAAATTACAAGATAAATCATTACATGACACGTACTGTCTGAAGTAGTCTGGTTTATGCGTATTTATCCATGTACTTGGATTATTGTCATTGTTTTCAACAAGCAAAAAATAGCAACAGAAAAATCTTTCTTGCTTTCTCCACAGTGCTGTTTCTCTAGAAACACTTTCTAATTCAAAATTGAGTTTGACACAGTTTGCTTGGATGTACCTTTTAAGACATTTCCTAGTACATGAATCATTTGTAGCTGAAGACTTCAGATCGTACTTCATTTACTGTTCATGTAAAGCTCATAGATCACACAGAGAAGAACATTAGGAAAGTAAAAAACATCAGGAACAAAATCCTTTAGTTATCTCTGTGCAATCACTCTGCCTTCAGAAACAGGGGTTTTGAACCATTCAAAAAACCCTATGTTGGTGACTTAAAAATCTGATATTTAGGAAATGCTGGATGCTGACAGCTTTGATCTACCTTTTTCTTCTTACTTTTGAGTAGGATTTATTTTTCTCCTGAAAACTCAGCAACTACGATCTTGATAGAGGAAACCAAAAGTAGGTTTGGAGAGAGCAGCATCACAGCTGCTAAGAGGGAAAAATGTAATATGTACCTAACTAGACACATGGAAAGAAAAGATTTTTTTAAGTGGGGGAGAGGAATTTCAGCAAAGATATCTTGGAAAAGTTTTTGGAAATGACAATTAATAGGGACAAAAGCATAATGCTTACCCCTTGGATTTTTCCCAAAGTTTTCTCTATGTGCAATTTCCTGTAATTCCAAAATTGTCACTACTCAGGAAATTTAAAAAACTCTTGCAGATTACTTTATTGTAGGGTTGAGAAAAGTCTTAGAAGAACAATTCATGAGAATAACTGCTCTCAATCAGCAGCTAAGGAAAAGTACTGCTGAAAAACCTAGCAGATTAATTTGCCAGTTGTCTTATTGTAACCGTACATTGGTAAGGGGGAAGAAGACAGGCAAAGAGTTATAAAATTATTTTCCTTGTTTTCTTCCTGTCCTGAAAAATGGGAAGCACCATAAAAAGCACATGGACGAAGGCACAGGGAGTCACAAATATTAAAAAATGGCACTGTGCAGAAAGAAAGGTTGGGAAATTTGGAAAATTTGGAAAATTCCCAACCAGAAAGGATGGGAATTTTGGAAAAGAGAATATATCTGGAAACTGCAACACAATAAATTGGTAAAAAGATTGTTCATATTTTCCTTTAGCCCATATTCTTTTTCTTCCAAAGGGCTAAAATTCCCTTTCCTAATACTGGTTTAGAAGATGGACAAGTCGTGTGAACATACACACACCCTGAAATTACTCAAATTAAAATGAGATATTAGAATAGATAGGCTATCTCTATAGGAATTATTTAGTCAACCAAGCTCACCATCTAACATATATTAAGATTCATACTACTGTTTTCTGCTCTTTCCTCCCCACTCCTCAACACAATCATCAATACAAACTGATCTTCATCCCTCAAACCTACTGAGACTTCCAGGAAAAATCTTGTAAGGGAATTCTAGTCTCAGTAATATGCCTTCCACTAGGACTAAGTGTCCCCAGTGTTTTCAAATCTGACATTTAGAGCTACGTGCAAATTATTTGTGACTGAGCAAATTAGCTAATTAAATAATTGGCTTAGGGCTTCATAAAATTTGGCTGCTATGGAAATGAGGCTTTCTGCTAACTTACAAGCTTCATCTAAGCATTAAAAGTACTTCATGTCTTTACTCCAGATGAAATTGAGGTAGTAGCAGATTTGTTTTTAAAATGGTTGTTTATAGATTTGTTCTTGCATAGTTTCCAAATCAATATGCAGTGGGATACTTCTCCTGAGAAGCACTGTTCCCAAGTAAGACTGCAGTCTACCCTTGTCAGTGTGAACTTCCAAACCATTGGAGCAGAGAATATCCCCAAGAACTTGCTCATTTTCTCCCACATTCAATGCCCTCTTGACTGTCTACCATCAGGGCAGATTTTGGAATGGCCTTCCTAGAAAACTCTTTCTTGACCCTGAACATTTTGTGGGCCACACCGAGGAGACTTGGCAAGATTAGCAACAAAACTGTTCTTTCCTTAACATCCAAAGGGAATTCAGAATTCTCAAAAGCTGTTGTAACTGGCCTGATGGGGGAAAAGGGAGTGAAAGGCTGGGGGAAATCATCCTTCCCTGTTCCCCCCACAGACTGGGTACGATTGTTAATGGACTCCCAAAGGGGTAGTACCTGAGGTAAGGAGAGCAACAGTGAATACACATCCCAAATGACCCTCATTGCCCTAGAGGTTCCCATGCCATAAGCTGATATCACACAGTACAGCAACAAAGCAATCCTGATTCCTCTCCCTGCTCTGAAAGTGATCCCTGTGAGAAGCACATATAGGAATATATACAAGGTTAGGCACCACACCCGCATGAACTGATCCAGCCACATTGTAACAAGTGGCTCCATACCAAACACAGCAACTGCTTAGATCAAATTTATTTCTGGACAGATCTGTTGTTATCTCAACCCTTCTTGCCCAGCATTGTGCTCCAGTTAAGGCTTCTGTGGTTTAGGAATGGTATTCCTCAATTTAGTGCTCCCACTGAAAGCGTGCTGGCACTTGCTTCCCCTCCACCTCCAGCTGGAAGCACAAAAGGCAAAGATCACCGGTTGAGATAAGAACAATTTACTAGACACAGCAATGAGGTAAGAAAATGAACTGTAACATGACAAAGGCTGAGGTACTAAATGCTTCCTTTGCCTCTGTATTTGCTACCCAGACAAGCTTTCAGGAATCTCAGTTCTAAGAGACCATGGAAAGGGTTAGAACCAGGAAGATGTACCCTTTTTGGAAGACAGTCAGGTTCAGATCAGAGAATACATAAACCAACTGAAAATCCATAAATCCATGGGCTCTGATAGGATAAACCCAGAAGCCTTGGGGGAACTGGCAGGTGTTATTGTGATGCCACTTTTGACAATCTGATGGATCATTTCAACTTGGAGAAGTTCCCAGTGACTGGAGGAAAGCAAACATCACTCATGTCTTCTAGAACAGCAAGAAGGAAGTGACCTAAGGAATTAAAGGCTAGTCACCTTGATCCCTGATAAGGTGATGAAACAGCTAATCCTGGAATCCCTGGCATTTCCAGGCTCTTGAACTAAAAGAAAATAATCAGGATTAGTCAGCATGGCTTCACCAAGGGAAAGTTATGCTTGACCAACTTGGTTAACTTATATGATGGCGTGACTGTCCTGGTAGAGAGGGAAACACCAGTGAACATTGCCTACTTGGACTCCAGGAAGGCCTTTGACACACTCTTCCCTAAGATCCTCATAGAGATGCTCCTAATGTGTAGGCTGGCTGAACAGACAGTGGTGTGGATTGAAATATGGGTAAATGGTTGGGCCCAGACTGTGGTGAACAGCAGCCTAAAGTCTAGCTGGAGACCAGTAATTAGCAATGTACCCTAGAGGTCAATACTGGGACCAGTCCTGTTAAACATCTTCACTAATGATCTGAGTGATGGCATGGAGTGCACCTCCAGAAAGTTATAATCTCAACTGTTCTGCGATTCTCTATATTCCCTATAATTTTAATAAAATTTTGTCTGTTCTACACTTTATTTTAGCTGTCATCCTGGAATACAGACACTGCCTGAATAAATAATTTTATATTGTTTACTTCAAATTGAGTGATATTTTGAGTTTTGCTAGCTAAGCAACTGCAATATCTAGGGTTAAACCAAATTTTTATTTCTACCTACATCAGCCATGAATTTATGAATATCATATTGTAAAAATATTCATATTCTTAATTTTTTATTTCCTCGCATGTTTTGACTGAACATTCAAAGCTTTCTTTGCTTCTTGTACTGCTGAACTTAACAGTGGGAATGGAGGAGTAGACATTCCAAGGCTTGGAACGAGATGGAGCCCTTTCTAGTACTGCATGAATTACAGAGGCAGCTGAATCTTTGGTTTTCATGAACAGGTGGTGAGATAAAAGATTTATATATGGATGTAAAATACAGAAACTTTCATGAGTAAATAAATTTTCTTGGCTGCATAAGAATCATTTCAAGAAAAAGCATTGCAGTCTCTCTTCTTTTTGTGGATATACCTGTAGCCCAATAAATATGACTTTTGCAATTACTAGTGAAAGGCCACAGGAACTGTATTGACCCGGCACTGCAGGGTCTCAGCAGTTATCTGGACTTGTCTTGGCCTATGCTGGTTTTAGCTGTTAAAACAATTGTCTAATGGTCAAGTGACAAGCTGACTACTGGCTAACACTTTTTAGCTTAACTCTATGAATGCTTACACATCCTAGAGCTCTAACAAACCCAGTCAGTCACTTTATTCCAAGCAATGAGGCTTTACTTTAGTCCCTTATCATTAACTGAGGCCATTAATTGGCAAAAAGGTGGAAAACCAATTATGTTTATAAATATATATGCATATATAAATATATTTCAAATTCTAACTGGCTATTTAATTATCCTGTTTTATTATGTGTGAAAGTACACATATTATTTTTGAGTACAGCACCAGTATCTATCTTAATAACTTATTATGCAATTTTCAAAGGCCATCTTTGAGGTAATGAAAAAGATACCAGCAAAAAGAAAACATATAAAAATAACCCTAAGCAGACCCCAAGATTGAGAAAAACGATTCCCAGCTATAAGTGTTAATGCATCCTGGGCACTGTGGTGGTGACCCCTCATAATGCTCCTTTACATTTTATTGGCAAAACTGTTGACCCAGAGAAACACTGGAAAAGGTTCCAGAGAAGGTAGGAAGGCAGCAGGAATTTCATGTATAGCACTGTCATTGGGATGTTTTTGAAGTGGCTGGATAGTCTGGTCTAGAATTAGTAGCATCCACTGAAATTGTAGTAAAAAATTACCATTTGTATTTTGGATGCAAGGTTAATACCTCATTTGTACTAACAGTAAATACTTGAGTACACATACATGGTGTTTTGCCTTTTACCCATAACAAGGATTTGCAGAAGAATATCTGATTTCCCTATTTAGTTTTAATTTGATGAAAAATAAATCTATGCTCTCACTTCTGATTAAATGCTAATGCTTTCCTAGTGACCTTTCAAATTGTAGTTACTCATTTGTTCAAGTATAAAGCATTTTGATCTAGCTACACTCTCACAGTCTAGTTTTTTGTTATTACTTTTTTTTCTTTTATTTTTTTTATTTAGAGAAGACTAGTTTCTTCATTGCTTCAAACATTTTAAAGCTACAAATTTAATATATGAAAAATAGCTATCTCCCATCTAAATTGTTTACTTGAAAACTCAACCTATCTTCTTCAGGGTACAGCAAGATAATAGAATTCCCTTCCTATGGGGAATAAGCAATCTAATACTGTTATAAGTTGTAACATTAGTTTAGAACAGCTGTTTCTCACTAAACACATTTGTATTTATTGATTTATCATGCACATATTTTAATGTGACAAGAGAGTTAAGATTTTTCTGTTTGCATTGCAGTGCTGGCTGGAATATAATCTATTGATTTCCAGAATTACTTCACTTTATACCTGAGGCTTACGACGTCAGCATTATCAGAAGGAAAGAATACAATCCAGTAGGTCTAAAAGAACTGTTTGTATTCCCTGTATGCTCAACAGCCACAGAAGCCTTTGAGGACCTGAAGAGGGAGATCCAGGATACCTCAATTATTTGCCTCCATCTTCATGTTGATCACCTAAAGATATTTGCTTCTAACTGGTAAACTAGTAAACATCTGCTAGTGACAAAAAGTTGATCATTTCTGAGAGATACATGTTTCATTTCTCTCTTGCTGTTTTTTTTTGGGGTCATCTATATTTCAATTTAGGGAGCCAAGACACTAGGTATTCAGTATGTTTAGCCAATGCACACAAAGCTGTATTTCTACCTTAAAATTTTGACAATATTTATCCATTGTATTCATATGTAATATGTACACAAGTTTAAGGAATTTTCTTATTTCTTATTGTGTATCTATTGATTTGTTTATTTAGTGAGTGCTGCTTATGGCGGTGGGGCTTTTTTGTATTTGCTTTTTTTTCCCTTGTCTTAGAATTAGGCTTCATTCATTACAGAAAAGGGACATTTATGTTAACCACCCTTCGGAGAAAGGAGATAAAACAAACCACAATTTCAGTATTAAAGGATTTATAAGAATTGATGACTGAATGAACAAATGTTTTGTTCTTCTCTCTTCCATCTTCCCAAGCAAGTAGCGATGCTTTTGCCATTCATTAAAATCTATAAATTGATTTTCCAGTCCAAAATCTTGAATAAAAGAGTGCCTTCCCAGTCTGAAATGGAAGGGAACACTCAGATGTGCACATTCTTGCGGTCAAAAAGAAATTAGAAATGTCAGAGCGTCTGCAGAAACTTACAGTTTTCCATTTGACATGAAAATTGTTATAAATTAGTACTTTATCTCCCAGTATAAGCACACAGTTACGTTACAAGGTTTTTATAAGGGGGAGGGTAAAAGTGAAAAGTGAGGGAAATCAGAGAGAAGGACAGAGAAAGAGAGGAAGAAAGTAAGAAAGAAAGGAAGAAATAAAGATCACCCATCCTGGTTTTAGCATTGATCCAGCTGATGGGGAGCCCAGGGTCCTGGGTCACGTGCTTGGGCTTTTTATGGGTATCTTTTCAGAGATTATTAAAGCTTATAAAATTGCCTCAGTTGGCTGTGTGAAAAAAAAAAATTCCTAAACCTATTTAATTCTGTTAATTTAACACATATAACTGGCTCTTTGTTGAACCCAGGCTAACTGCGGATTCTGGATAGAGCTCTGCCTTTCTTCAAGTCATTTTATCAATGTCTGTGGTAGTGAAAACCTTAAGTAAATCAACTCTTTACATGAAGGCTTTCCCTTTTAAGGTTTCCTCTATTACAAACATCTAGTGCAAGGTTGCACTGGGTGCTGGTGTCAGTGTGCTATCAGCAAGGGGGTGCAGGAATGGTCTCTGTGAGAAGAGTTTGTGATGGACACGGTTGTTTCTTTCCATCTGCCTCCAAAGGGCCAATCAGGGGATGCAGCTGAACCTCGAAGCTGACATCCAAGGTGGTGGTGTATTTAAGAAGAGGCAAAAAATTCTGTGGACATGAGGCAAGGGTGGTGTGGTGGCGGGGTGAGGGGAAAGACCAAGAAACAGTGGAAGGAACAACAGTGTTAGAGAAGGAAGAGCAGGTGGAGGTGCTCCATGGAGGAAAAGATAATCCCTGCAGCCCATGGAGAATGCACACTGTAGCAGATTTTCCTCATGGACCCATGCTGGAAGAGAAGAAAAAAGTGTGGAGGAAAAAGTGGCAGACACAAACTGCTTTGGATTGACTGTATCTCCCATTCCCCATCCCCCGGCATTGCTCAGGAAGGAAGACGTAGAGGAGTCAGGGGTGAAGGAATAAGTAACCTGGGAAAATGGAAAGAATGATGATACTTTAATGTTTGTCTTATTGTTTCTCAAAACCTCCAAGTATTTATTGTGTTTGGTAGTAAATTAAATTAACTTTTTGCAAGGCGAGGAGTTTTTTTCCCAAGACATTAATTGGTAAACAATCTCCCTACCTTCATCTTAACCCACAAGCTTTCTCATTCCTCTTTATATATTTTCATTCTGTCCTGCTTGTGGGGTAAGAGACTGAGGGAGTGGCTGAGTGGATATTTAGCTGCCGAGTGTAACCCTGCACAATAATATTAGGATATTTGTTATTAGAATAACATTCTAGGTTTTCCTTGTATATGGGATGACTAAGAAGACAAAGAAAGTTGGAGACATTGATATGAAAATTCATGTGTCTTTTGTGAATAACATATGGAAAAAGACTGTCAGTCAAAGATATAACAGAGAACAAAGTTTACTTTTACTGTTATGAGAACAAGAGTAACAGTTTTGATTTAAATATGTAGTATAGGAACACTGAATTACCCAGTTTAGATTGGTGCTGGTATATAATGTGCAAAATCTTCTTTAATTGTGATTTTTTTTCATTTTTACCCTAACCTCCAGTATTACTCCATATGTGAATACATTTTAGGAGAGCAGAGAGAGATGGAAACACCATTAAGTGTCATCACAGAGAATAGGACTGATGGTGCTTTTAATTATTTTGCTAACATCATTGGAGCCATTACCTCATAATAAAAAGTGCTGAATGGTCACCTTTTCCCAACCTTTCTTGCCACTTATCATCAAAAAGCAAAGCATAATGGGCAACAGCTGTTTCTGCTATTGCATGGATTTAGCTACACTCCCTAAGTGAGCAGTTTAGTTCACCAACATTCATTTCTCCACAAGTCCATAATTACAAACCCAAAGTTAATCTGCAAAACATTGGAATCTATTTTTAAGACAGATGAAAGAAGGCTTTTAGTTTTCATTATGATAATTTACTTTTCTTGTTTGGCCTTTCTTTTTCTTTCTTTTGTCTCATTTTGAGATTCCACTCCCACATCTTTTCTCTTTTTAATTTTCAGCTTTATAATTCTTTCAGCCATTTCTTTTCCACATCTTTAAAGTTAGAAAGTTAGAAAGCTACACTTTTTGTGTTTGCTGGCCTTGCATGGTCATACGTCTACTTTTATTTTGTTTATTTTTTTTAATTTTGTTTTGTTTCTTTCTCTTGATGTCTGAGACAATGCCAATATCTGGGTGAAAAAAATTAACAAAGCCTAGACAACATGTACAAAAGGCAACTTTTACAGTAGAAAACTAGAGAAAGAAAGCTGATTACATATGCAGTAAGTAAAAAATATAGTAAATAAAATGCTTTCATTCTAAAGAGAATGTACTGTTGAATTTGAATTTTTTAAGGGAAAATATTTTTTGCTCAAGGATTTTTTTTTTTTAATTCAGTATGAATTTTGCAGGGAAGATTTTTCTTATTTAAACTATGACTGAAATTAGACTTCCTCAGTTCACTATAAATATTAATTTTTCTATTATGTGAGGTACCTAAACAAAATTATCTCAATTTTCCTTCTTCATCTAGCAGCCTATTTTTCAAATCTCCCTGGGACTAACTGGCAGTTTGGGTTACGTTCTCTTACTGAAAAAAAGAAAGATGTTGGCTTTTGACCATTTTTTGGCATAAGTCATAAATCAAGATTATGAATCAGAGGCACTAAAAATCTTTATGTCTTAAAGATGACTTAATATTCCCATTGCACCAGAGGAGTTAACTCCTTACTACATCGTGTAGAGGTACTGCACTGTGTATCCTGCAGTAACAGTTCGGATAATTGTGCAGCTGCCTTCTCTCTTTCAGTCCACATGGTTTCCTTTTCCTGGAAACAGAAGCACAGAATGTGATCTGACTGAATCTTAAAATCATGTCAAAGGCCTGGCCATATACCCAAACTAGATACCTAGTCATGTATTTTGCAGAACAGTTATAGCCTCTGGACTGAGTGCCTAAAACAGAGACAGCTTGAATCAGTCCTCAACCCTGATTGCTTTTTTTAACTTGGTATCTTGCTAATATCATTACTCAAAGGAATACTTTGCATTATTTCTTAAATACAACTGGCGTTATTTCAGTTTATTTCTTCTATACACTGGTCTCTTTTCAAAGCCATAAACACTGTTGTCACAAAAACGATTTTAAATGTTGACGGAAAAGTGATTTTTACAATGCAGACCTATTTGAGATGTTTTCTCTAATTCCTACATAAATCAGACAGGTTTCTAGTTAAAACACCAGATAAAATGTAGTTCTTCCTAGTCCTTCAGGGCATTACTGGAAGTGTAGTAATAACGCAGATTTTCAGAAGTTGTGGAAGCTGTTGCTTGCACAAACTGTTTTTCATAGATCATTATGATTATCAGAGTTAGTTTTCACAAGGTTTTTGATTTTTATCAGCATTGAGTTCTATGCAAACTAAAATACAGTCACTAAAAACTTCATATAGTCTTTAGTCCCATTTGAATGGTAAGGCTTACACTATTCATTATAGTAATACACAAATTAAATTATTTTTGTTTTCACATCAGTGATGAGCTCCTTGACCAATTGTTGTGTTGCCTCGGTGGCTGCTAGAGCTTTCATCCTGGCCTGTGACCTACAGTGGAATGAAGGACTATTAAAACACAGACCTACATCTAGAATGCCAAGGACTGCTTTTTGTGCTGCTACCGGGCAATGTATATTTACATGTGTAAGGCTTAAACCTGCAGATGTAAAATACAAAAGAACCTTTCCCTTCCAAAGAGAAGAGTCAGCCCAGAAGTCATTGCAGAGCACTCACGCTCACTAGTGATAGGAATGTGGCAAGTCGTAATGGGACAGGAATTTGTTTGGTTAGCTTTGCAGCTGAGCTTGGTATGGGAGTATGACAGTGAGCTGCTAGCTGTTGATCCTGGAGAACTCATCGTCTTCCTGAAGCATACATGTCAACTGAGAAAGGATCTTGTCCTATCCCCATAAGTCAACTGGAAGCTTTGTAACTTCAGCGACATCCTGATTTAGTTTTAAAGAACAGGGCATGAACGCTTCTGATTGGTTACTTACAACTTATCATTGTTTTGATTTCCTTTTTCTTAAATAGTTATTTTTTAAACTATTGACTTCCCTGACACTGAATTACTGATATTTTCTTTGGTATTTTTGGGATAAAATGTAGAAACCTCTTCATGTTTAAATGCTCCTATTGATTTTTTTTTTTTTTTAAATTTTTAGGGTTTTTAAATCTAAATTTTTAAATATATTGCATCCCAGTGACTATTTTCTTCATGGAACATGCTTAGATTTTGAAGGAAAACCCTCATCAACCAGATTGCCCCATCTAGACTGGGGAGCAGATAATCCATTCTTTGTATGGCTATTTAGATTTTTCAACTGAAAAATGTTCTAACTTTGAGCATGGCTAATCCACTAGTAATCCTTAGAAACCTTTTACCACAAAGCTTCAAGGGAAGACACAAAAATATATATTACTCATTGTATACCTATTAATTTCATTTTTGTTACCTTTCATTTTGAGGAACAGCTGACCTCTCCAAAAGTGGGTTAATAGAATGGTTCTTAATTACGGCAAAGAATTACAAGGTTAAGAAAGGTAATTATCCTGTTTTCTTACAGCAGAATAGAAAAGATGAAACTGTTCAGACTGCAGGTGAAATTTAAAAGACATCCTACTTTTTAGAAACCTTACATCAGTTTGGAGCAGAAAAATAGAGATTTGAAAATAGAAAATTTTGGAAACTGTTCTGTGTTAACTGCATAAAATAAAAAAGATCTCTTGGCAATGAAAGTTTGTGATTTTCTATGTTATTGTAATTTTCCTTTTTTTCCTTTTTTATTTCACAACCCTTAACCTTCTTTACCGAAAGGAGATTATGCTGTTTGTCTTCACAAACACAACTCTTATAACCTTGACTTGTTCATAAAAAATAAAAAGAAGATGCTTTTTTCGGTTTAATGTTTTAAGTTGGCTTTCTTTTGTTTTTTGCTTTTGGTTCTTTTTTTTTCAAAGATGTCTCTGAACTACAAAGCAGTGTTGAGCAATGAGAATTCAAATTCATCCATACAATGCATATATCAGTTGTTGAACTAAAGAGTTACATTACTTTTTTCAGTTCAAGAGCACACAGCCATTTTCCTGAATTCCTTTTTTTTTAGCTTCCCCATTTCTTCTGATGTAGAACTTTTTTTTGTGTTTATAGTTCAGCATATAGGAACTGGAACACATTCTGAGATAGGGTCGTCCATCGTGGATGTACATATTTCAGTCTGATTAATTTAAATACTTCTGAGCTCAGGCTTAGAGTCTTAGAGGAAGATGAAAGACATTGAAAGAAAAAAAAAATCTTCAATTATAAAAGAAACAAAAGAACAAAAAAACCCCCAAACCCTCCCAGTCAAACAGATGGTCAGAAACATTAAAAAAAAAGGGGTAAGAGATTGCTTGTCTCTAGAAGCATTTATAAACTTATTTCTCAGCAAGAACAGAGGCTAATTTTTGAAAAGGGTTGCAAGAATCAGAACTTGATCATGGACAGAGAAATGTCTGTATCAATTTATAAGGGCAATTATATTTCATAAAGGCCCTTCAATTGAACTGTTTGTACATTGACACTTAAATATCTTAGTCTCCAGCTCATGGGAACTCTAAAACAGCTCATGAAATTGGCTAGACTGTCATAGCTGAATACAGTACACAACATGTCTTAAAAAGGAAACATTTTTTTTACGAGCATGGACGATTTTCATTTTGTTGCACAGCAGTTGGTAGATGAAGCCTGGTGACAGTAGTCAAACTGGTGAGGTCCTTCCTGACCCAAAATATGTAAAAAGCAAAACTGGACAAAGGGACCTACACTATTATTAGTGTTGACTTACAATTGTTGACTTTCCAGACAAGAAACCATATCTATTCCTGGAAGCAGTGAATGTAAGAATTCGATCTCTTCATAGAACTGTCAATGGGAAGAGATAAGGAAGAGAAGAAGTGAGTGAGACTAAAGCTCTGAAACATTCAAACAGACGATAAAGGAATTGAAAGATTTTTTTCTCTCTTTGAAATTCAATTGTTTTTGTGGATTTGTTAATTGGAGTTTGTTCAGTTCAGTTTGGTTGTTTTTTTTTTAATTCAAATGAAGAAGTAAACCAGAATTAGATACTCAAATTTCTGATTTAGAATTCTAGAACTTAGCTATATTCTGAAGAAAAACACAATGGTGGGCATCTGGTGCCACTGAAACAGGAGATATCTGTTTCTCTGAACAATCTAATGTTGAATAAAGTATACGAAAAGCAAGGGCATCTAAATCAAGGAGCTAAGAGAACAACTCAGTACCACTAATGAAGACAAACACAAAGACTGATAACATGGAATTCAGGACCAAAAAGGTAGAAAACACGTTTCCTTTTGAACAATGAATAATAATGCTACTCTGTGTCCAAATACTACAAATACCCAAGGCTGCACAGTGACCAGTCATATTAATTCAATGAGACACTAAATTGACTAAATCTGTTTTTCAATTCTATTTTTTCCTACACATTCTCTGTGTAATAGAATAAATCTCACTCATTTCCACTTATTCATCAGTATTTGTTTTGGTTCTCCTTTCCTACTCTGTAACCCTGTAGTCAGTTGTAAAATAATTTCTTATATCCCCCACGTTTCAGGGTACTCTTCTTTCCTCAGTCTATGTTTTATCCAAATATTCTAGAAGCAGTGTCTAAAGTAGTTTCCCTAGTTTCCTTCCATGCTGATGCAAATGCATGAATTGCACAGTTCAAAGAAGTTAGGTATAAAATTAGTGTTGTGGCCTGTCCCTCAGTGGATAGCTCTAATCTGCTCTGGAAGCGCATCTTTAAGGAATTTATAGGGAAAATAGTACCTTTCACAATATGTCATCCTCTGCTAGATTTTCTTGAACTTATTAAGTAGATGGAAAAAAAACTACAGCATCCTTTCAGGTATTTGTAGAGAGTGGTAAGCTCTGAGCCTGAGCTTCTTCTTCAGACGAAACAACCCCAGCTCCCTCAGTATCTCCTCATATGACTTCTGCTCCAGACTCTGTTGTATTTTCTGGACTCACTCCAGCACCTCAGTGTCTTTTTTGAATTGAGGGGCCCAAAGCTGAACACAGAACTCAAAGTATGGCCTCACCAGTGCCAAGTACAAGGGGACAATCACTGCCCTGGTCCTGCTGGCCACACTATTGCTGATACAGGCCAGGATGCCATTGGCCCTCTTGGCCACCTGAGCACATGCTGGCTCATCTTCAGCCTCTGTCAACCAGCACGCCCAGGTCCTTTTCCACTGAGAGTCTTTCCAGGCACTCTGCTCCCAGCCTGTAGACCTGCAGGGGATTGTTGTGACCCAAGTGCAGGACCCAGCATTTGGTCTTACTGAACCTCATAGAATGATCCACTGATCCAGTCTGTCCACATCCCTTTGTAGAGCTTTCCTGCCCTCCAGAAGATCTACACACCTGCCCAACTTGGTATCATCTCCAACCTCAGCTGAGGATGCTTTGCCCTTTAGGACTGCTTCCACCAGGTTTTTCATAACATCTTATAATCTATCTCATAGATTTCCTGCTGCACAGTGGCTTTTTAATGCTCTGAGAGGTGTACAATACAGCAATGCTCTTCAAATCAGTATTTCTGTCAAGCTTTTCTGATGAAGAATTCACTATTACTATGCTCTTTATTTCCCTCCCCCTTCAGTGATTTTCTTGTATTCTTATTCTCTGCAATTGATGATTGCTGAGCTCTGGCGTTCCCTCTTCCTGCAATACATTCTTAAAACTGTTAGCTACAGGGAAGAGGTACCCTCATTTCTCTCTCTCTGCAGGTGGGCATTGAAAGAGCCTAGAACACAACCTGAGCCATCACAAACTATCAGAGCTTCTTCTGTAGCTCATTTTGAAATCTTCATGTTTTGGTAATGTATCTAAGAGGTTATGTAGAAGTCCCTACACATTGTACTCCATCTGTTACAGTTCCTGTCTTACTTGGCAAAGGGGAATCTTTGTGTGGGTTGTTTTGTTGTTTTTTTTTTTTTTTTAATTGCATGCTACATCTAACAGTGAGGTCACTAATCAGCTGTCTTAATAATGCTATTTTGAGAGCTGGATCTCAGTATCCAAACACATTTCTTTTTATATTTCCTGAACAAATGCACTAGGTCATGGTTTTCCTACAAACAAGGAATCAGTTATAAATATATTTTCACTTTATTCAAGTGATTAAATACCTAAGACTATAGTAATGATCATGATGACAGTGCCACCACTAGCCTTTGGTAATGCATGCCAGTACATCGGCTGCACCTAGCTGATCCAGAGTACAACAAAGCATTCTTAATTTTCATTTCTTGGCATCTCTCTGTGGAATACATCATCATATTTTGACACTGGTCCCTTACTTTGGTATCTCATTTACACAATAGATATTTTAAAACTGAAAGATGTTAAAGGGTAGGATTTTTCAAAGGAATATCATAATTTCTGCCTCTGTCCTACAAACTGGTGGATAGGGGAAGCCTTTCTTCTTCAAGTCCAAACAATTTATCCAGCCAGCCCATTTTTATTCCTTTGGGTGTTTATATGAAAAGACAGATTGTCTCTAAAACCATGACGCACTGAGTCATCCCACTTGGGTGAGATGACTATTTTTCAGGCAAGGAAATGCCAAAGTGAAGTGTGAGAAAATCACCCTTAATGAATATTCATGTATCTATCCTATAAAGGAACTTGAGGTCTCACAGCAATTCTATCAACAGATTATCTATCAATATACTTGTGCTGCCACAGCTTTTTGTTTGGAATAATTCCTGCATTTTTCTCTGGAAAGCACCACAATGAATTAATAGAAGTGATCCCTGAACTAAGGAGTTTAAACAGACATTTGAAATGTGACTTCCTGAGTAATAACCATGGCAAGTGGCAAAGGCTGTGACAGAATGAATGGGTCTTCACAGTGAGGTAATTTGGTTACTCATCTAAAGCTAGAACTCTGATGCAACATCATAAAAAAATCTTTAAAAATAGAACCACAACATTTGCTGTCTTAATTAGCTAATAATTTACAGTGTTGCAGAAAAAAATATATATTTACAGACCTTGAAAGAGATAATCAATTTAACTCATTTAACTCCACTAAAAGAAGTCTATAGGCATTCTGCTGAAGTTGGCATGATTTGAGATTGATCTGGCAGCAGGTGTGAGAGAGAAGGTGAGATAAAGTCCAACAAAAAAAAAAGGCTGGTTAAAGGAAAGGCTTAGAGATCTGGATCAGAAAGATTAATTCAGTGCACTGATATTTTAAATTACTCGACTTACAAACAGGAGAGGATTTAGATGTTCCTTCATGGCATTATTCCAAACAAGAAAGATCCCTGAAACAACCTAAAAATTCTTTCCTGTTTTAGGTCAGCAAGAAATAGATGAACACAGGACAGTTGCTTGTTAGACAATGTCCCCATGGTCTTTGCCTTTCATTCTCTTTTGCCACTTGAACCAGTACAAAAGTAGGTAAAAAAGCTCATAAGTCATAATTACAGCATGTTACAGTTACTTAGTAGAGTAAGTAGAGTGAGATTATGATCCTCTGCCCTATCAGTTTTATGGTGTCACAATGCTGTTTATATCAACAAATCTCATTCATAAAATTTGATGCAAAGGAGTGAAGAATCAAATGCATTCTCGTACAGTTAGCCATTATGCATATAGACATGTATTCATCACCAGTGTCATGGAAAGAAGCCAGTTTCAAACATTTCCATAATAAATTCTTATCCCACTGGGAAACAACAGCTATGCAAAAAAAAAAAAAAAAAAAAAAAAAATTTTCTATTTTAAAAAAANNAAACTTCTATTCTTAAAAAAAAGGAGCTGAGATGAAGTTATGCTTTCCAAAATCAATCTCAATTTTTCTGTTTAGTAAAGTGAGAGAAATGGGATGTAAGTAGTTTGCAAAGCTTTCTAATATAAAATGCAGCAGAGAGGCCCTTTTTTTTAAGGGATTCGTTTCATTTTACTGATCAGCTCCTTACTCCCTACTGGTTTTTCTAAGTCTTCATGAGGAGCTTCACATCTTTGGGTCAGAAAGATGAATTACTTAGATGAGAAGTGTTCAAAAAAATGTTCTACTTGCCCTAGTGGCAGGCACCAGTCTTTTCCCCTTTAATTATGCTAGCTTGTCTTTCTGGATGGGCTATGTAAAAAATGTAATTTTGAAGGCAATATTAGTCTTTTACTCAGTGCTTCAAAACCTAGATGGTGCGGCAGGCAAGTAATAATTTAACTAGATGCTACGCTTAACTCTTCTGACTTCTACCTAAAAACTCTAACTGGTTATAATAGTCCTAGTTGAATAAATAATTCAGAATAAATAGGGAACCCACATCCAATAAGCGCAAGTTTTTTCCAGCATCGCGTTTGGTTTGTGAATTGAATCACACTTGTTGCTGGTGATGTACAGCACCACTGTGAACACTTGAGCTCCTCAGCCAAGTGCTGCACTTCCCTCAGTATTGCCATATGGGGACCCTTTGGGGCACGGCAGCTGAAGGCACATCCCCTAGGGACACAGCACGTGCTATATAGCATTCCTTCTATACTTGATTTTGCCTTATTAATAGACACAGTGGGAAAGTGTCAAAATAGAGACTCAGGATACATCAATATCAGGCATCCTGGCTGATTAGGACTTGGATTTGGGGGAGAGCATGCAACATAAAGTGTAAATATGCACACAGCAGTACCACTGGTCGTGGCCTTGCTGAACATCATTTTATGTCAGGAGTTTGAAAACTTTTGGGTTTTCTGGGTGACATAATCACTTTAGAAGTCTATTCTATTCCTGGAGAGAATACACAGAACTGGTCTTCCCAGCCATTTATCTTAGTTTTCTTAGAAGCACATCTAGGACCACCATAGATAATAAACCACAAGTAGAAAACTGGCACAGTCAGTTGAAAACATGTCTTCCTCCTACACAGATTCTAGTGTAGGGCACCAGTGAGAATGGGATGACTAATGAAATAATCTTTTTCATCTTCCTAGCACAATTCTTTAGCTAATCTGGCATAATTAGAAGGCTGCCTGTGCATCTGCAGTAGTCAACACCTTCACAGATCTGCTTCTTTTCTAGTTGGTATTAAAATATGTGAATTTCCTCTCAGTTACACTTATGCAGAGAAAGAATAATTCTGCTGAGATCAGAGATATAAGTGAAGCCAGATTCAAATTTATTGTCTTAGGACCTCACTGTTTTCCACTCTATATCTTTTGCAGTTATGAAACTGTACATTTGTCTTCTGTAATACTTTATACTGACCTAAGCAATTGTAAGCAAAAATCTTGGGTCTGAGAGACATAAAAGCCCATTTTTTTTTTTCTTTTTGGCAGTGAGAGGTGGCCTTAAAGAATACATGGGACATAACAGCAATATCTGAAAAGTATAAAGGTACTCCACTGG
This sequence comes from Oriolus oriolus, assembly GCA_013400235.1. Lineage (NCBI taxonomy): Eukaryota > Metazoa > Chordata > Aves > Passeriformes > Corvidae > Oriolus > Oriolus oriolus. Next base: position 145,266 of record VXBT01006407.1, read on the forward strand.
AACTGTAAGGTTTAACATATGAGGCCATGGAGAATCAAACTCTTCATCTAAATTTTGGACTCCATAGAGTAGAAAGCCCCAATTAATGTTTCAGCAAGGCTTAAAAGCTTCAGTTTCTGTTGGGAAAACTTATTATAACATTAAAAAGACTCAAATAGGCTTTTCACAGGGAAAATGAAGTTTTAATACTTCAAAAATTGCCATGGGGACATCCTGTTTTGGGAACTTCTAGCACAGATACCCACTGTTGCCTTAAAAAAGTTTTTTTTAATAAACATTTAAAAACTTGGAAAATAACAAATTGACTTTTCAGTTGAGTTGGAAGAGGCATTAATTATGGATATTTATGGTAATAGAATTAGAATATGAATGTATGCAGTTAAAAATCTTCTTTCAGTACTATTAAAACTATCATGGTCTCAGAGGGTGTAGATCCCAGTTACGCTGGCATCCAGTACTGCAGTGGAGAACAAGAGGCCTTTTTAAGACATAATTCATCTGACTTACTTCAGTCATCTGGTTTAAGATGAAAGAAGTTACATCTCAAATGCTGGACCAGATGACCTTGCAGGGTTCTTTCCAGCTTGGGCTGCTCTATGATTCTATTAGTCGATGAAAACATTCCAGTTTTCTGCATTGATGGAAAAGGCTTCAGGACATGATCCCACTGTATGCATCTGTATTTTGTCAGAGTAAACTTCCCATTTTAGACACTGACATAACAGTAATTTAAGCTTATATATTTTACTGTATAATCATTAAAACACATAGAAGCAAATGATATTTCTGCCTGAATAAAATGTGTGCACTCTTCTTTCCATTCCAGAGCATTGCGATGTTTCTAGAGCTGAAACAAGATTGTGTTTTGTTTCTTTTGCATCCAGCAACAAACAACTCTTCATCCCAGCAATTTTTTTTCTCTGCTAAGAAAATATGCCAATATATCTTCTTTTTTTATAGCCTCAAAATGGTTACAGAGAAATGTATGCATTAAAGGATTTATGATGCATCGACATCTATAGGCAAATTTTATGCATTGCTGACTTTAAGTATCTAGATATCTATCAACATGAGAAGAAGTTGTAAATTGGCTGAGGATATGAGACTACTCATCAGGCTGAAAAAAAGATCACAACTCTTATGGTAGATCCCAAGTAGCTAATAAGGAGTGAAACCTTGCTGAGTCTAGATAAAATTTAAATCATTCTTAGTTCCTGTATATTAGATTAATATTCTTTTTCAATTTTTCACATTTATTTCTTCTTCCTTAATATGTTTCTTGCTATAACAATTTCTCTTTCTTTTTTTTGTGGAAGCAGTCTTGCCAAGCTTTCAGTCATTCCATCTTTGGAGAGCTGCAGTGCTAATTGTCACAGACACTCTCTGCCAGTACCTTAATTTTCACTTGGTAGCATTTCATACTCTGTGGCAATGGAAGCTACCAGCTGTGCTGTATAAAAGACAAGAATCAGGTCTCTTAAGGAACAGATTTCAAGTCTTTTGTCTTGATCAGTAAATGACAGTGTCAATGCTTATCAGTGGAAGGAGAGGAAATCTAAAAAATACAAGCTGGATACAGGATTAAAAAATAAAAGAGAAAAAGCTATTCCTCAAGCCAAACTCAGCTCTTGGATGGAGCTTGTGTTGGTAAAGGAACTGATGCAAAGTGAAGGTAACTTTATGACGCCTTTGTGTCTGAATCCTTGTCTGGTCTTTGATGAGTGTCAAAAGCAGATAGATTTGGAATGTACGCAGAGCTGGCATGACCTTTTCCTCCCTCTCTTTTACCCTCAGGAGCAAATCAAAAGGGAGAAGGTAAAACAAGGTGGAAGAAAAGCCTGGCAAGAGCTTACTTTCACCTCTTAGCATGAAAATTACTGAGGTATAATTTTCATGCTAGGTTGGCAATCAAACCCTTCTTTTTACTGCTTGTATTTTTCTATCTTTTCACACTGATGGATCTAACAGTCCTGAATGGTCCTTAAGTGCTAAAAATTACAAATCAAAAAGAAATCCACAAATCATTTCTCATCAAAACCAGGGATGTAGTTGCCCTAGAGTTACATGAGAAGATCATGGAACACATGAACTAGGTAAGATGTAAAAGTTAGAGCAAGCTGAAATTGGCTGCTAACATAAGAATATAGGTTTCCTTCCTAAATCTCTTTCATAGCAATGGCAGAAAGAAAATTTACAAGAATTTTTTTTTTTTTTTTATAAATCTAGATGAGTAGTGGACATGCTTACAGTATGCATGTGTGTCCAGGGGTACGTATATAAGTACATATGTTTCTATATCTATGTGTGTATAGTATATATATATATATATATATATATATATATCTGTGTATGCGTGTGTGTGTGTATACACACACAATAGATCCGAAGATCCCAAAATTTTTTACAGCATTTAAAAATTAAAATTATATAACAGGACTGAATAGGACTGCATAGGCCAGAGGTTGCCACAGTGAGCTGTAACTTGAAAATAAAAAGATACCATGCATTTTAATATGCCTGAGAAAGCACAGAAAACTTGTGTCTTTTTTTTCCTTTGTTTAGTTTGCTGTTCAGTCCTCTGGGCTAAGCGGGGTTCTGCAGGGCCTCATCTTTGGCCCTGTTCTCTTCAACATCTTCATAAATGACCTGGACTCAGGACTGGAAAGGATATTGAGCAAGTTCACAGATGATACAAAACTGTGAGAGCTTCTGAGTCCTTTGAAGGCAGGCAGGCAGGCTGGCCCTGCCTGGAGACTTCCACAAAGCAGAGGGCTGGGTAATCACCAAGTGTATGAAGTTCAACAAGGAAAGTGCAGGATTCTGCACCTGGGATGGGGCAACCCTGGATGTTTGTACAGACTGGGGAATGAGATGCTGGAAAGCAGCGCTGCAGAAAGAGACCCGGGGGTCCTGGTCAGTGGCAAGTTGAACACGAATCAGCAGTGCGCTGGCAGCCAGGAGGGCCAACCCTGCCCTGGGGGGCATCAGGCACAGCATCGCCAGCCGGGCAGGGGAGGGGATTGTCCTGCTCTGCTCTGCACTGGGGTGGCCTCACCTCGAGTGCTGGGGGCAGTCTTGGGTGGCACAATATAAAAAAAGATATTAAGCTATTAGAGAGCATCCAAGGTAGAGCAATGAGGATGGTGAAAGGCCTTGAGGGGGAGCTGGATGAGGAAAGGCTGAGATCACTTGGTGTGCTCAGCCTGGAGAAGAGGAGAGTGACGGAAGATCACACTGCAATCTACAACTTCCTTGTGAGGGGAAGGGGAGGGGCTGGCACTGATCTCTTCTCTGTGGTGTCCAGTGATAGGACCTGAGGGAATGGCCTGAAGTGTGTCAGGGAAGTTTTGGTTGGGTATTAGAAAAAGGTTCTTCACCCAGAGGGTGTTTGGGCGCTGGAACAGGCTCCCCTGGGAAGTGATCACAGCGCCAAGCCTGACAGAGTTCAAGAAGCATTTGGACAATGCTCTTGGGCACAGGGTGTGACTCTTGGGCATGGTGCTGTACAGGGCCAGGAGCTGGACTTGATGATCCTTGTGGGTCCCTTCCAACTCAGCACATTCTGTGATTCTGTGATTCTGTCAGCTTGACTTTGTGATCAGACCAGTGAGAAGGTCATTTCATCAGAAAATTTGTTACTTGGAAGGTGGAGATTAGTGTGGCCTTTTGTGTTTCCTAGGAAGTGTTTGCATTTTTGTGAAGTATGCATCTTTGCTTCCCACTTGCTGAACAAAGTATTGTAGACACTTTTCCAAATATTACTGTGTACTGTACATGCACGAGAGCATACCCTCAATAACTAAAATTCCTTAGCAAGAGCATCACTACATGAAGAATATTTCTCTCACTGGATGAGAAATATGAAAGCCTGGTCATATTAGCTGAGCTTTGCCTTAAAATCTGAGAGAAGTGTTTCTTTGCATTGCTCTTCTCAGTTTGTTTTAGGGCACGAGAAAAAAAAATAGAAAAAGAAAAAGAGAAAAAACAAGTGTGTATTGGCTTTGCCTGAAAAAATGGAAACAAATATGCTTTTCCGAGAATATTTCATCCTTAAGCCCTAGATTTTTCTTCACCTTGTCAGGCCTTGCTTCCAAAATGTGGAGGCTCTTTTTACAACACTAAATCAATGCCTTGGTTTTCTAATGGGCACAGGGCCATACTTTTCTTTTCATATTTTTTCCTAACGCCTTTTTAGGCCAACAGATTGAATATCTCTCTTTTTAACACTTACCTGTTTTTCAGTAGTTTTCACATGAGAGTATTTGGATAAAGACAGAGCAAGATTTTGTTTGTCAAATCTTGTTAAATATTAGGAGGAGTGAAAACATCACTCACTCTATTTTACTAATAGCACAGAAATACTTCTTGTTATTTTTATGGTTAAAACCAGCTTTGACTAATTGTACTAGGAAAATCTAGACGAAGACGAAATCACTCCTAGCTTGAACAGATGCAATTTAATTTACTTTGCTTCAGAAATGTTTTACCTCTCTGCAACTGTGCTAATTAAATGTTACTTAAATCAGGACCTAGAGATCTCATCAAGCAGTTGATAACAGTGGAATTAAGGAAATAATCCCAATTCCCTTTAATAATGAATTTTTGATTACTGATAGAAACCACAGCATTCCATCTGACTGCCAACAAGGGGTGCATGCATTACACATCTTGGTTCCCAATATTCCGGAATTAGTGAAGGAGAAAAGCACAGCTTCAATGCTAACTGTCTCATTGCTCAGTTGCACAGGAGAAATCTCCGTATGTGAAAGTTCATTCAACTTTTGAGTGGAGGGACTAGAAATTCAGGAGAACAGAAGTAAATGTTCACATCTGACTAGGTTAGGCTGGGTCCCTTCATAATCGATGTAGAGCATTCTAGGGCACAATTCATCTCCGGCTGAAGTTGATATCTACTATAGGCCTTAAACATCAGTGATTTCCCTGATGGATACTCTGATGTCTGATAGTAATTTCTGTGGGTCATATCTCAGCTGTCATGGAAAACTTCAGCAAAAGGGTAGGACAGTGACATAGTAGCTGACATGAAGAGAGGTCTCACACAAGATGGTGTGGGATACAGTCAAGGTATTACAATAAGATCTAACTTAGTGTTCTTTTCTGTAACAGAAAAGAACATGCATTATTACATATTGGTAAAAAATATCCTTTTAGTCTAAAACCACGTCTAACTTTGAAAATAAAGAAAACCCCCTTAATGTAGATAAAGAACAAGGCAACAAAGCATTTCTATAAATCCCTATTTACAATATGTTCGAGATAGGCAGTTATCTTCATGCTATTTGATGAAACTTTACTGACTGATAAGTAAATTCTCAATACCTGATAAACTGCTAGAACAATTAATAAAGTAGATAATTTGTAAGCACCTGGAGGAAAATAACTTGTAAGTATTAGGCAACATGGACTCATCAGAAACAAATCATGCTGAACTAACCTCATTTCTTTCACTGATAGGATAACAAGCTTAGTGGATAAAGGAAATGCTGTGGACATACTATGCCTTGATTTTAATAAAGAATTTGATACAGTTCCACATGACATTCTCATAAGGAAACTAGAGAAAAGTTGATTAAATGTAATCACTGCTAAATAAGTACAATGCTGAAGAGGAGAGAAAAAGAAGGTAAAAAAAGCAAGGAAAAAGAGGGAAAAAAGCAACTCACAGAGAAATTATTAATGGTTCCGTGTCAGGTTAGGGAGAAGTATCAAGGGTGACCTACAGAGGTCTGCTTTGATTCATGAGTCTAATTCTGCTAAATATTTTCACTGTGTGGCTGGAAAACAAAGTAGAAAGCATGCTAATAAAAATAATAGTAGTAAACCACAAAAACTCCCAAACCCAGAAGATGATAAAAAAAAGAAAGTTACATTTCCTTGGATATTTATAAATATTGCCACAAGCCTTTTAAAACAAAACAAAAACAGACAGGACAGATCCCTGCAAAAGCTTTGCCTGCTCTTTGAATTGTCAGCAATGTCATAAGAAGGAAAGATGATTTTGCCTGGGCTGGGTCGGTCAGAATGGTTCGTTTCCCCACACAAGAATCTTCCATTCAAAGTTTGGGTTGAATCTGAAACTCACAGGTCTTTTTAATTTTTTTTTTGGAAAATAATGCACTTCACAATGAAGTATATCCTGGAATGCAGCCAAATTAGGGTGAGCTTCCTTTCACAAACATTCCTATCCTTCTGAGACTCTTCTGGTGCAGAAAGCACTTTACAGATGCACTTGTTTTTCTGATCTAATGAATTTGTAGTATATAAGTGATGCTGCTAGGAATGGAATGGTCAATTTTAATCTCCAGTTATGTACATTTTAACTTGTTTTACATAATTAAGAAAAATCATAGAAAAAAATTCATGTATTTGATCTACATTACCAGCACAAAGGAAGGCCAGGCCCATGATTAACTAAATGTGAATGAACTGTCTGATAACGTTGAAAACTTGTGAATATTGCAGAGTAGTACTGTATGTACAGCAAGAAAGTGATTTGATAATTAACTGTTTGATGCTGATCAAGCTTTAGACAGAGTACTGCATTCAGTTTTGGGTTCCACTAAAAAAAGATAAAAGAGAAAGAGGAAATGGAAAAGGTTAAAGGGGAATCCAATGATAATCTAGAAATATGTGAAGAGATGTTAGGAGGGCAGGGACCATTACTGATTGATAAAGAGAACATAAAAAATTATGGGCCAGTGTTGATGGATAAGGAGGAAAGAGAGAAAAAATGTGAGAATATGTACTTGGGTGCAGGTGATTAAGTGACAACGTTATTCTATGCTAGAAAAAAGGTATAGGAGAATACAATGCTCTGTAAATGACAGAGTAGAAGGCCTTACAATTAAAAATGAATCAAAAAGAAGAAAAAAAAGAGTAGAAAGCAGTAAAGGTACAATAATGGGACAAAGGAATTGTATGTTAGAAATGAGGAAAAAGGTACTAGAAAGAATGAAAAAAACAAAAATTGAAATCTAAATAAGTGTAAATATATATATATATATGTAGATAAGCCCCACATGTGTACGTAAATTTCTGGTAAGTTAGTCATAAATGCTGTTAAATTAGCAACGAGTGTTTAATGTCAGCTGTTTGTACTACTTCCTTTTCACTGGTGTTGTCTGGCATGGCTGGGATAATCTTTATGTGAACCATCGGGTTCTTTTGTCAGGTGAATGAGAAAAGCACTTTAAATTTACGTAGGCTGTCCTGGGGGTTCACAGATGATAAATATTTACACCAACATATTCCAAACTCTATTTTTGAAATAAACCCATAAGCCGCACTAGATTCCTTCTGATGCTTCTCTCCATCAAATTTTATTGAAGTACCGGCCATTTGAGGAGATGTGGTACAGCAACAAGCAGATATATTAACAAGAAAAATCTGTCAGACCCAAATACTAAAATTCTAAACACATATTAGCCAGAATTGATAATAATCAATAATTGGTCCAGAGTAAGTTCATATGAAAAAAAAAAAGAAAATACATAGACTTTTGGAGAAAAACTGATTTTTTCTGGTTTAACATTGTCTTATAATATACTCCAGCTATAAAGTTACTAGCAGAGAACCTCCTAATATAATTTTGTGTGACATATTGTTTTACTATTTAGTGTGCATTTCAGTAAGTCTACATTTCCAGTTTACTTCCCCAGTTTTATTTGCTTTAGTCATTAATTTTATTTAAGTTATTTAGGTCTACAGCAATAGGTTCTCAGTGCAATCTTTTACCAGCTATATAAAACAGTACAGAAAGATTCCTCTCTGTTCTCAATCATACAGTTTTAGTAAGAGGAAGATGACAGTATAATCTTCTAATGATAACTCATGTAGAAACACTTTCACAATCTTAGGAGGGAAATGTCTTTGTTTCACAGTCAGTAAATGAGGAGATGTGCAGAAGAAAGATGTGAGTGAAGCAGTTCAGGGCTTTTCTGCCACTTTTTCCGTAGGTTTCAATACTGTCTCTTTAGTGTTCATCAATGCAGAATTAATTGCATTTATTTAAGCAAAAGTCTTTTTCTTTTTCTCAATGTAACTAATACAAGAATGGATGCTTTTTCTGTGTGTATGTCAGTTTATTTCATTAAAGACTCATCTCTCATGTATACCTGCTATTATATTAATTATTATAATTATTATGAATAATTATACTATTAAAATATCCACTATTGGTTACAGGTATAGAACAAAGGTCTGAAAAGCAAAAAAAGGGAAATTTCCTCTAAAGAAAAGCATATGGAGACACATGCTGATTGCATAAATGCTCTAAAATTCATAGAGGCAAAAGAAACACATGTAAGTATATGTGTACAGCTGCCATATTTTTGCTACTATGGCCACTCTCATTGGATGCTGTACAACAAAAGCATTTCTCCCAAATAATTGCTTTGAGAAGTAAAGCAATTTTACTCCCAACACAGGAATTTTTTTCTTCAACTTAAAAAACCTACCACTTTAAATACCTTTCTTCTATGCTACCCTAACTTAATCCAATGCCACCTAAGAATTAAATTAAAAAAAAGAAGAGGAAGGGACATTGTTACAGAAAAGAAGATCATGGTTTTCTGCTTGACTACCTGGACCTTGATAAAGCATTTGATACTGTTTTCCACAGCATTCTCCGCAAGAACTGGATGCTCACTGCTTAGATGAGTGCCCTATTCACTGGATTAAAAACTGGCTGGGTGACCAAGCCATCGAGTGGTGGTAAATAAAATTACATTCAGTTGGTAGACAGTCACAAGTGATGTTCCCTAGGGTTCAGAACTGGGGCCAGTGCTGTCTAATATCTTTATTGATGGTCTGGGTGAGGAGACCAAGTGTACCCATGGCAAGTGTGCAGACAATATCAGCTTGGCCAGGAGTGTTGATCTGGAGTGTAGGAAGGCTCTGCAAAGGATCTGGACAGTCTGGTTCAATGGACTGAGGCCAATTCTATGAGGTTCAACAAGACCGAGTGCTGGGTCCTGTACTTGGTCACCACAACCCCTTGCAGCACTACAGGTGCAGGGAAGAGTGGCTGGAAAGACGTCTGCCAGAAAAGGACCTGAGGCTGTTGCTCAACAGCAGCTGAACATGAGCCAGCATGTGCTCAGGTGGCCAAGAAGGCCGATGGCATCCTGGCCTGTATCAGCAATAGTGTGGTCAGCAGGACCAGGGCAGGGATTCTCCCCTTGTACTCGGCACTGGTGAGGCCACACCTTGAGTCCTATGTTCATTTCCGGGCCCCTCACTACAAGAAAGACATTGAGGTGCTGGAGCGTGTCAAGAGAAGTGCAGCAGAGCTGGTGAAGGGTCTGGAGCACACGGCTTATGAGGAGTAGCTGAGGAGCTGGGAGTGTTTAGCCTGGAGAAGAGGAGGCTCAGGTTCAGAGCTTATGACTGTCTACAACTACCTGAAAGGATGCTGTAGTGGGATTGGTACTGGTCTATTCTTCCAAATAACAAGACATTTCTAATAGTGAAAAAAAAAATGGAAGTTGGTTTCTCAGGTAACAAGGCACAAAACCTTTTAAGTGTGTCTGTGTCACAATCAACACTAACCTGTTAAATGAAACTTTTTTAGCTGCATTTGCATGTCAGTGAAGTAACTATTCACGCTTCTGGAAGAAACTCCAGTTGTTAATGAACAGCTGAAGTTTCCTTTTGAAAGAGCCCTTTTCTTAGTCATAGCATAGACTGCCTTTATGTTGACAATATATATTCTAGTACTAATATGGAAAACTACATTGAAAAGAAAAGACTGCCATTTTTCTAGCCACAAAGAACACTTTCAGTCCTGTTGCGGGAACATCTAGAAGCATTAGTTCCAGTTGTGGTCATTTGCGACAAATTGTATGGAGTCTGATAGAACTATGCAGAACAAGTTGAGAAGTTTGAAATTACTTACTTAAATTACCTTAACTCTTTACAGTAAAATACATCTGTCTTGCAGTAGGTGTGATTTTGGGGGGGCCTATATATAGAGAAGATGCAGGTGAGAGATTGTGAAGAGTCTCAATTAAATTAGATCATATTTAGTCAGAACAACTTAAAAATAACCAGTAAGGTCCTAGTCAAATGTAATTTTTCCCTCAAGTTTAGCATTAAGGGGCAAAAAAACTCCATGATGGACATGAAAAAACTATGTGAGATAACACAGTATCAGGTTACAAGTTAGATACTGGAAGGTGAGTGGTACTGTACCTGAAGTTATGGAGACACAGAGGTGTATTTGCCCTGTAGATCCTCCTTGCTCCCTAGTTCATGGAAGAGTTTTTATGCTCTTCATGTACAGTGTCAACTACCAGCTGTCTTTTTTTTTCAAGTGAAAACTCCACCCACCCTGTGTTCTCTTCCAGTGCCCATTCTGATGTATTGCAGCAGAGCCATCCCACTCTCCATCTCAGGTACTTTGAGCTGAAAAATTGTACACAAAAATAGAAATTACATTTTAACACCAGAACACAGGGATCAGAAGAGACCTTGATCAATTTGTAAACATACTCATTTTTCTGTGAAAAGGACTAACTTCAAGGAGTATGGTCACAGCCTTCTCTGCATGTCCTGACTTGAGGCCCAAGGTTGTTCAGTGATAGAGGTGCAGATAAAGTCAAAGAAGATAAAAAAATTAACTGTAGTAACAAGAAATATACCCTCTGATTTGAATACTTCATGCCTAAATAGAAAGAATATTGTAGGAAGCTTGTGTTATTAATCACCTGAATAGCACAGGTGTGTTAACTGCGACATGCCAAGGGAGATGAGAGACATTGCAATGGCAGAAATACTAGCAATAGTCAACTCAGTTATCTCCATGAATATTGGTAAAAAGCAACTTTGGGACATGTTCTAAAAACCAGTTTTAGGTACTCTAATGATTGCCTCTTGGAGCAGTTATTTTTTTAGGTAATTCTAAACAGAGCTTGAGAACATACTGACATTTTTACTACTGAATGGCCATACCAGCTAAAGTGCATTCAAATATTTCTTCCATATAGGAATTAAAAGTAAATTAAAAATTTACTAGGAAAAAAACCCAAGAACTTAAAAGGAGGATCTAAAAGGATAAAAGTATCAAATGTATTACGAAAATTTTGTAAAGTCCACGGTGATAAACAAAATTATGGTATTGGTAAGCAGCAAAATAAAGAAACTCTTTAAATTAGAAGCTTAGTCTCCATAAAGTAGAATTTATGGCCAGGTAAGGAACACCTGAGTATCATGAGCTCTGAAAATCTTAACGTAGAATCAAGCTACAACCAAAAAAAAGATTTAGGGAACAAGCTTGTGAAGGGCATGAAAACTAATAATAAGCCTTTTTTCCAACCCATCAGAAGTAGAATGTCTGCCAGAGAGTCTGCAGAGCTGATAGATGATGGAGGTGTAATAAGAGAACGCAAAGAAGATAAGACCATGGTGGAAAGATTAAATGTGTTCTTCACATTGATACTCACCTCTGAGGAGTTTAGAAAGGTTCCCACAGTGTCTCTTTTCTTTGCAAAAAATGTACTGGAGGAGCTATCTTAAATTAAAGTGTCAATAGAAGTGATTTTAGACCAAATAGATAAATGAATAGTAACAAATTGCCAAGACAAGATGGCATACACGCAGGGGTTTCTAAATAACTCAGATATGACCTTGTAATTTGATCATAGATCTTAGACAATTGCTTAAGTCAGCTTCTGTATGAGAAGAATAGAGGTTAGGAAATTTTATGTCTTTTTTAAAAAGATTCTTACAGAAACTTGGCAGAAGAGACATAGAACACATGCAGGAATTTAAGAAATTGTGTGCCTGATTCTTTACAGGTAAATTGGTAGAATAGGACTCATAAACATATAGATAATACAATAAAATGGGGGTGGGAATAAAAATAAATTTTATAAAGAAGGTTCTGGCTTTTTAAAGGTTTTAAAATTGGTAAGTGTACAGGAAAGGGTGATCTTTATCTGGTTGATACACTGTGCCTGGATTTTCAAAAACTTTTGACAAGGTTCTCTATAAAAAAAAAAATGAACATGGATTATAAAAAAAGCAACATCCATCTGTGGATTTCTAAATACCTGAAGGAATAGGGGATTAATAAATATATAGAGAATAGGAAAAAGGCAGGTGGAAATCATTGGTTTTAACAATGAAAGTCTCTTTATTTGTGAAAAGTTGCAAAAGTTACTTGCACAAGTAACTGGGTCATGAAAAGGAAGAGGCAACACATGAAAAGCTGTACACATAGGAAAAAGACAAACAGAAATTTTCACTGTCTACAAACTGAAAGTCTCTTAACCAGGCATTGTTAATCCAGAATATATATTTGCAGCTACTCTGGGTACACCTATGGAAATGTCAGTCCAGCATTCACTGACAAATCACCCCAAACCAACCAAATACAAACCCCTAAGAATTATTCGAGAAGGAAACCAGAACAAGACACATATAACATAAAATAATTATCAGAGCCATCAGGTGAAACTCTAAGCTAATAGACTTAAAAGAGCAAAGAAATATATTTTTTCATTTAACGCATGACTATGTTTTGGAGCTCAATGTCACAGGATAGATGGGTTGCCAAAAGTTAAGTGAGTTCAAAAATAAGTTAGACAAATAAGTGGAAACCTATCAAGGGCTGCTAAACACTGATGAGGTACAAGCTCTAGATTAGAAGCTCCCCTAAGCCACACAAAGCTGTGTTATTCATGCTTGCTCTTTTTTTATAAAATTCTAAACATTTTATTATTACCTTAAGTAGCCAACACTACTGTTTTCCAGAAAGGGAGATAGGAATGGGTTTGGATCTCTGATCAAAAGGTGATCATCAGTCTGCTATTCTTGTGACATCAAAATGCTAAAAAAAGTCATTATTTCAATACGTGGAACCAGCTGCTCAGGCAGTGTCAATCGGTATCATACTGAAGAAGTATCATTCTTTGGTGTGTTATCTTGGTTTAAGCTATGTACAGACCTAACCAAAGTTTCTTACTTGAGGCATAAGCTTTTCTACAGCAAGGCTTTTGATTTTGACTTCAGACCATGTGTAAATATATAAAAATACAGATCTAGAAATTAATATGAATTTTAATATTAACATAAATGCAAATAATATAATTTTAAACACAAATATAAGCATAAGTGTAAACACACATATATATGTGTATATATTAATATACATATATAAAGATTTCTTGTGTGTTTCACAGCAAAATTTGAACACATATATGAAGAACCTAAGAAATTATTCAATAGTTATTATGAAACCACACACAACTCAGCTAAACCATTCTTCTGCCCTTGAGGTATAGAATAACTGTGGATAAGACAGCTTATGGCTGATGCCTACAAATACTACTTAGCAATAACCCAATTAGTGCTACTTCTTAGGCCAGTGATCTAGGAAAAAAACCAGGTTTTAACTGGAATTAAACAAAAAATACTTTAGAAACAATTACTTGCTTTCATTTTCTTGCCTGATGAAACATGTTTTAAAGCTTTAGTTGCTGCAGGCATCATAAGCAGTATTAGAAGGTAAATGCAAACTTAACACAATGAATAATGTCAGATAGGCAGAAATAAGTACATACAATTGGATGAAATTTATCACATTTTTGAATAAGATTAATATTCCTTTTTGTTTTGTTTTGTTGTGTTTCCTTTATGGAAATAAATGTACTGAGGAAAACCTGAACTCTTTGTGATCCAGCTCATTTCCAAAACAATCTTTTATAAACAAAAAAAAATTCTCAGGTTACTAGAGAAGAATGTCCCTAGAAACAAGGTACAAAGCTGGGCTATGGGATATCAGTTGATAATGGAATGCTAATATTTCTTTTCAGAAGGGTATGATTTTCTTCTGGGAGAGTTTCATGAGTATCGAAATACTTCCAGTGAATTTTTAGACTACAACACTTTGTGCTGGTCTCCAAAGACTGGAGATTCAAAGCAGCTTTTTGTCCCTGGAAATAAGACAACCTTGAAAAAGGAACTGGCAAGTTCCTTTTCCAAGAAAAAGTTCAAGCATTGGGCTCACTTGGCTCATAGTTGATTTTCATGTGTTGGAAGAAGAGTTTTTGTTCTTTCAGGAGGTATATTCAAGGAGAATACTTCAATCTTTCCAGGGGCATTGTAACTTTACACAGACCTAAACAGTACACAAACCTTCTTGTGAATAATGTGTCCCCAATTCTGAAACACTGAAATGGTGAATAGGTTACTGATTTACTGATATTTTCTTGCTGCAATACCTGCGGCTTCTGTTAATGGGATGTTGGCTTTTCCTGAATGGGAAAATCCTTGTTTCTTTATATAATTGATTTGCCTTTCTTACTCCATGCCATTTGTCATCAGTCATCTCCAATTGATTTATACTTATTTGAGTGTCACATTTTAATTTAAATCAGTGAAAGTGATGGCTGCATGAAATTTATAAGACCACGGCACAGAAAATACCAGAAAGAATCTTCCAAAACACTTCAAGGAGTGTTAAAATGTCTATCAGGTTAAAAAGCTCTTGAACATCCAATCTGGCCTTGAATATTTCAGGAATGGGGCATCCGCAACTTCTCTGGGGAACTTGTGTCACTGTTTCAGTGAAGTCACCTGAACAGTAAAGAATTGCCCCTTTTTAAAAATGAAATATGAGATATGCCCCCAGAATCTGGGACTTCAAGAAAAAAAATAAAAAACAACAAATATCATGAGACTNTTTAAGTACTGAAAGGGGTTATAAGATCTCTCTGGAGTCTTCTCGTCTCCATGTTGAACAATTTTAATTGTCTCAGCTTGTCTTCACAGGCAAGGTGCTCCAACCCTGTGATCATTTTCATGTCCTCTTTTGGACTTTCTCCAGCAGATCCATGTCCTTCTTATGTGGAAGGCCCCAGAGTTGGATGCAGTACTCCAGCTGTGGGCTGCACAAAAGAAAAGTATAAGAATCACCTCTCTTGACCTCCTGGTCATGCTGCTTTTGATGCAGCCCAGGACATGATCACCTTCCTGGGCTACAAGTGCACATTGCTGGCTCATGTCTAGCCTCTCATCCAACATTCCCAAGTTCTTCTTTTCAAGGCATCTCTCTTAATCTGTTCTCTGCCCAGCCTCTAATTCTGGTTAGGATTGCCCCTACCCAGGTTCAGGACCTTACATGTGGCCTTGTTGAACTTCATGAGCTTCACATAGGCCCACCTCTCAAGCTTGTCAAGATTCCCTGGATACCATTCCTTCTCTCCAGTGTGTCA